>VDFB02053066.1:0-12075 GCA_007258455.2 Sequoia sempervirens
GATGTCATCAAAAAATATCAGCACAAACTTTCTCAACTGCTTCTGAAAGACTCTATTCATGCAATATTGAAAGGTAGTAGGAGCATTAGTCAACCCAAATGGCATGACTAAGAACTCAAAGTGCCCATAATGACATCTAAAGGCTGTCTTCTCCACATCAGATCCTCTCATTCGAATCTGATAGTAGCCCGACCTCAAGTCTATCTTCGAAAAGAACTTAGCTCCATGTAGCTCATCAATGAGCTCATCTATCCTTGGAATTGGATACCGATTTTTGATGGTGCTTTGATTCAAAGCACGATAATCAACACACATACGAACGGTCACTAGAACAACTGCTGAAGCAAAGGAACTCTTACTTGGACGAATGAAGCCCATCTCCAAAAGCTCCCTAATGTTCTTTTCAATCTCATCCTTTTGCTTTTTGGGGTACCGATATGGAGTTGTGATTACTGGCTTAGCTCCTTCCTTGAGCTCTATGACATGTTCTGAACCTCAATTAGGAGGTGGTCCAGGAGGTAAATCAGCAAACACTTTACTCTTCTTGGTGAGTAAAGACTGAATATCTGGAGGATAATCTCTCTTTGTCTCAACCGGACTAGCTGGAAGAATCATACACTCCGCAGCCCACTCCACTTGGTCATGACGTATCAACCTTGCCATTCTCTTGAATGACACAATCCGAGGACCACCATTAGACATTCCTCTTAACACCACCTTCTTTCCATCGGATTGAAATTTGAGTTCCATGGTTTGCAGATTTAAAGAGATCTCTCCTAGAGATCGCAGCCACTGAATGCCAAGGACAGCATCCGTATCTCCTATATTAACCACATAGAAGTCATCCTTGACTTCGTAATTGCCCAATTGCATGGACATGTTTGGAATCTTCTTGGTGCATGAGATGTGAAACCCATCAGCAACCATAACTCTGAAACCTTCAAAATCTTCAGTTTGCACCCCCTTCTTTGCCACCACAACTTCATCAATGAAGTTATGTGTTGCCCCAGTATCAATCAGAGCAACGATTCGCTGCCCTTTAATCATCCCTCGAACTTTGAAGGACTCATTCTTTTGAAAGCTCGAAAGTTGAGCCAATGTACCTCCACTTCCCTTTTCGCTTTTGGACTCTTCTGGAGCTCTTTCTTCTTCGCTGTCCTCAAAATCAGTTTGCTGATCAGAAAAATCAGAATTGCTTTCTTCAGCTGTATAGAATTCAATTTGATGGATTTTGGCTCCTTTTGGGCAAACACGATCTTGGGACCATTTTTCCCAACAACGGAAACATAACCCCTTTCTTCGGAGTTCATTGATAGTCTCTGGATCCAATCTTGTGCCATGAGGTTTCTGCTGTTTGAACTCCTTATGGTGAGGTCTTTGATGAGGCTTTTTCCCTCTATCCCCTTTGTGAAATGAAGGCTTGGAATGGAATTTTGCTTTGGGAACAGCCCACTCCATGTTTCTTCCTTTCTTCATTGCCTCCTGTAGGGAGGGTGGATCAAAAGCTTTAATCCAACCCTTGAGTGGCTCCATCAATCCTTCGCTGAAAAGGATCACCAATCTTCTCTCCGTGATTCCAGTGACCATTACTGAAAGTCTTTGAAATTCAGCTATGTAGGCATCAACTGTGCCATACTGCCTCAACTGTGCCAACTCCCTGAAATGCACCTCTGGGTCCTTCTTCTCAAATCTCTCAATGAGTCTATTGGTGAACTCATCGTAGGTAGTGATAGACCCATGACCTAAGGTGACTAGGCCATGGTACCACCACTCATGCGCCACCCCATCTAGGTGTAGCGTAGCGAACTTAATCGCTTCTTCTTCAGCCATTGGTCTAAGAGCCAGATAGTTGTCTAGCTTCTGTATCCAAGCTCGAGCAGAACTATTATCACTTCCATCAAAGTGGGGAAGCATAACCTTGTTGATGGCTTGATACAAGTCTCCTTGTACTGGTGTTCTCCTTTGATCATAATTTCTCCCTTTTCCTCTATTCTTCCTCCTAAACTCCATGTAATCGTTGAAGGACATGTCTAGTTTGACTTCATCAGGAAGAGTTTCATATTCAGTACGGCCTATCCTCAGCTGCTCCAAAGTTGAAGCATTTTCTTCGGGATCTGGATGTGAGTTTGCTGGTGCCAAAAATGTGGGTTTGAATGGTCTAGCAGAGATGTATGTGCTGCTTGTTGAAGGTTGGACAACATGTCCATTATGCTGGTTGGAAGCACTATGCTCACCGGCATGCCCTGTATTGTTCTGTGGAGTACTCTGACCCAATCTCCCCAACATGAGAGAAACCATATCCAACAAAGCATCCATCTTCTTATCGAACCCTGGACCTGGATTGGCCGAATTATCTATACCTTTCCCACTGTCACCTCTGTTGCCAGAACTTCTTTCATTGCCACCAAAAATCCTTTCATTTCTTTCATTGCCACCTAAAGTCCTTTCATTATCCCCCATTTCTGTTTCCTGTGAAGGCTCCCAATTAGCCCTCAAAACCTCTGATACTGTCTGACCTTCTGGAACCTGATACAACTGTTTCTGAACGGTATCCCTCTTGTATACCCTTGCCAAGTACCTCTGCTCTCTGTCACTCATAGAAGGCTGTTTTCACAGGATGGTAGGGTGCATGGCTCTGATACCACTGAAATATACCGAGCCAATTTTTTTTCGATTTTCAAATGCAAGTTACAATTAGCAAGCACCCGTTAAGGGTTAGCTCATAAACCAAAACGATGCTGAAAGCAACTCTAACCAGAATGTACACTAGGATCCCGATGTGGGCAAGGTGTGAGCATTGGTCAGAGGATCTTAAAGGAAATGATGAAACAAGAACTCTAACCAAGAGATGCGTCGGCGAACGACGAGCATTTGGTCAGAGGATCCCTATCTATTGCAATACTGAAAATTAACTCAACACCAAGTATGTGCTACTCAATCCATGATGGATAAGAGGCGACCATATGGCGGAGACTTATGAAATTACAATGCAAATTAAGTAAACAGGCGGCAAGCCAGCCTCTTCCACTTATTCAGTGGGCAGTTACAAATATGAGATTAGCAAGAATAAGAAAGCTGCTGACAGTACTACTGTTCAGCTTACAATATCAGAGATTTATCTGTTAAGTTCAAGATAAGAGTGTTCTCAATGCTGCAACAAAGTACAATGCTTTCCTTAATGCTCTCAATGTCTCTCCTTTCAAGACCTAACTCAAATGATAGATTCTATGCAAGCTGTTATGACAGAACCAAGACTGAAAATGATAACCAGCAATACAGTAACTCAAAGAAATGCACACAACTCACTCACCACTCACCCAAATTACATGAAATCTGATGCAAATCATTCCTATGATGAAGGCGCCCAAGCTGAAAACACAAAACAGAACCTAAATGCAGATATTTATTTCTTGCACGAATTCCAATGACACTAAAGATGGTACGGCTGCAAGGAGGGGCGATTTTGCCTTAGTAAATTGTAGACTTCAGTAAAAATTCCAAATCTTCTCTGGAAGGGGCGCCCTTACCTAGCAATTGCATGGGTAAACTACCCAGAACCAAAAGAAATTCACACAATGACTTATGAGCTAAAAACCAAATCTGCAACACAAACCAGCAACTCCATTTTTTTTTATTATTTTGCAAATAAAGGGATTACAATGCATAAACAACAGCTGAAAGCAAACTCACTACAAAATCACTCAAAATCAAGCAAACCTCTCCACTAGGTGCTATCTCACAAGCACGAAGTTGAGCCAAGCTAGGAGGCATTCATTCCTCGAAGCAATCCTCTCACCATTTCGGCAGCATAACTTTACTCAAGATGTTGGATGATACAAATGAAGACCAAGACCTCCTTTTATAACTTTGTGAAGGCTCACCAGAAGCTTCTAGAAACCCTGCTTTTCAAATTTAAAGTAACTCCTTTTCCCTCCAAGGATGGCGTCCCTTTTGTCTTGAAGCAATTTTGACTTTTTAATTTAAAATAATCTTTCACCAAGGATGGGCGTACCTTTTCAAACATTGATTTTGGACTAAATAATATAATAAAATGTCTCCATGAAGCGCCACCCCTCAAGGACCCTCTTTTAAAAACAACATAAGTTCAATCACTAGGCTAAGGGGGGTCAACAGCAAAATATAACATTAGAATGTGACTTTATTAAAATAATTCAACTTATCTCTCCAAACGTGCCCAAAAGCCAAAGTTGAGCAATCCAACTGAACATACTGAAGTAGAAGGTCAATCGTGCCGAACCCAACAGGACCACTGCCAGAAATAGAATTTACTAAAAATAGTAAATTCGTGAAAGTGCTCAGAATGCCAAGAAGAACACACCACCGAAAAGCTCACGAAAAACCCAGAAGGAATCCGCAGTTCAATCACCAATCCGTGAGCACAAGAAACCACCAACCAAGAAACCCTAATTTCACCACCGAAAGCCTACGGGTCTCCAGAATAGGCCAACGGTCAATCGGAAGGAGTCATGTTAGAAGGGACATTACTAATCACTCTCATCCTTCTTCTAGTTGGCCTATGTTTGGAATTAAGCAGGAAAAGCCTATTTTAGGAAATTTTAGTGATTTATTTCCTCTTTGCAATGGATATGATTAGTATTGATTTAAAACAATGTTAAAAACATTATTTTATGATTATTTTCTTTTTAAAGCTTCTCCTAGAGAGCTTATAAATAAATGCCTTGAGCACATACATTGTAAGGATAGTTGATGCTAGACTTATACTACATAAATTATCAATCAAAGGTTGAAGTTAAAATTATTGTGTTTGTGTATAGTGAAGGATAGTGAATGTAAAGATTATGTTACAGAAACCGTTCAGCTGTTATTGTTATTTAAGAATTGATAAACCTATGTAATTCCACTAGTTAAATTTTATTGAATAACCTACTCAAGCTTTGCATTGAGGCTCTCATAATTAAAGTAATAACTTTGTGTATTCCTTTAGCAATTAATTTTGTAGAATTGTATGATAATTGTTCATTTAACCATTTCCTATTTATTGGTCTTTGATTTAGCCAAAAAATCAGCATCCGTTGGTGTTATCCCATCAAATGTTTGTTTACAATTGAATACTGGTATTGGTTTTAGCCAATAGAAAGTTATGTTCATTCATGCTTGAATTGTTTATCTTCCTTAAAATTGAAAATCTCACTACAAGCCTTGACTATTGACAAGGGGAAAAAAATAGTAGTAACCTTCCTTAGTTCATTATCAAATCTAACAAGAAGAAGCCATTTTGGTAGCTACAAAAATCCAAGCAAGAAAAGTAACCTATCCAAATCAAACCATCAAGAAGCAATTAATGTTGATGCTAGAGAAAAGGCTTAGAAGATAATGGTGAAAGAAACCAAATCCACTGCATTTCCACAATGTGTGCATACATTCTAAACAGGTAGACAGAAAAATGGATATTTCCATCCGCACTATCCAATTAACAGAAAGAGAATTAACTTTGCTATAAGTATCAATGAAAATTGAATCTTATGTGAACAAGGACTCACATTCTAGCAATGTCTAAGGTATCATCTTCTCCAATTCCCATGAGAATCCTTCGAAGGTCCAATCGGGCCTCCATATTTACTGAAGAAAGTTTAACTTTGAATGTCACTTCATTGCAAGGTACATGGGGATCACCTGATTATTGCACAATGAAATGAGTTAATGACTAAGAAGCAAAAAATTTTAATTGTGGTGAAAGAAACATGTGTAAAATCTATTGGATGGAAGATATGATTGATATATAACTGCCCATGATTCTCTTGATAGCATAATCTACTCATATCAAATTAGATATAACATAACAAATATATAATCATTACTCGGTATCAAGTAGGATACAAATTCTGCAAATCAATCTAATTATTTTCCAAGAAGAGCAATTAAATAAAAAAATGTGAAACTGTTTCCTTTTTATTTGAATTTCCTACACTTGCCTAATTTTAATGTTTGTCTATTTGTTAACGTATGAACCATTAATTCACAAGTGGGAAGAGCAATTTAACAAATTTTCAGTTTAGAAGGGCTATGTTCCAATGTACTGCATGTCAATTATTCCCAGCTTGAGATGTTCACATACAGTAATTTTTACAATAAACGAAAAGTAGGTCTGTACAGATGAAAGGAGTAGATTTTACAAAGAAAAAATAACATTTATAATACTAGGAAGCAAAACAACAATCATAGAAAAGTTCTAATGGCCACTGATATAATTCTATAAGCTTTGTGAAGGAAACGGCCAAAAGCTTGATACAGATCAGCGATCTATATTCCTAGAGATTATTTACATGACAGTTAACTTGTTTAAGTAGTCTATCATATCACACATGAATCAAGATGTAGATGATAACCTCAGCCAAAAAAATAATGAATTTCTGGTTTTTCAGCTTATGCATTCATTTTCCATGTGAAAGATGAAAATTGGAAGAGAGGCCCAAGACACACTTGGTTATTAATTGCAATGTCAGCTCAAACCCCTATTGTTTATTGGGTGTTAATACTATCAAGGTCATTGCTAGTAAAAATATAGTTTGCTGAAAGAAGAAAGTTATAGATTGTCCAATAGTAACTGACTGAGAATAAGAAGAAGAAACTAAATAGCACTATTACAAAGAGGCCTATATGAAACAACACA
This sequence comes from Sequoia sempervirens, assembly GCA_007258455.2. NCBI lineage: Eukaryota > Viridiplantae > Streptophyta > Pinopsida > Cupressales > Cupressaceae > Sequoia > Sequoia sempervirens. The sequence goes on from VDFB02053066.1 coordinate 6,653, forward strand.
TACTAAAAGGATTCGTCGATCTAGAAAGGTCGGTGATAGAATGAAATCAAACTGTATAAAAGCAAACATTGCATTATCAAGAAAAGTTGTCAATTTGAAAGAACAACATTCATGTCATAGTGTCAAGGTCAACTGTCAAGTATAAATACTCACACCACAACCAAAAACACATATATACTATTGGTAAATTAAATTTCATCATGTGTTTCTTCATGGTACATTTTATAATGCCCTGCAGTCAAATAGTCAAGCAACCACTTTTCATAACTAGTATCTGATCAAGTTCTATTCAACTCAAAACTATATCAGATCAATTTAATACATCACCTAGCTAATGGTTAAAACAGAACATATGGTGAGCATTATATGAATCCTCTATAGTAGACAAGGCTTTTAGCTATAATTAAAGACTAAAGTTTATAACAAAAGACTCGAAGAGTAAAATTAATTACATAAACTTCATCGTGAGAGCAGTGAATGGACAATAATCATATTCCACATATAAAAATAACAAACCTTACAATAAAATGTGATTGAAAATAATTTAAATAAAATACACGCATCATTGGAATCCTTTCTACATATTTGCAAATTGTACCAAACACAAGATCACTCCCACTTCAAAATAACTGAGGGATGCTGTCACCAATTGTTCATTGAAGCAAGTACTCAAAGAAAACAATCTTGAATCTAATACTAGAAAATCCTAGATCACAATGCAATTAGTATATAATTTGGTAAATTCAAACCCAAAGCATTCTGCCCACAGCTAAGTTGTCCCTTCAGTAACATACATCAATAAGTTTGAGCAAACTGGAGCATACCAAGGACTTTATTTGCTATGATTTCATCATTAGTATAAGACACGTTCACTATTTCCAGGCCATGTGGACCATATATCCCACTCCAAAGTCCAGCAAGCTCCTGACCCGGCTTTGGTTCATCAACTTTAAGCTTGGTGTATGCAGATTTGTTAATTCTATTGCTTCCTGAGAAGATTTTTGTACCTGAAAAAGAATATAAGGAACTTGTAATAAGAAGGAAATTGAAAAAAAAAAAACTAAATATTTCATATTCAAAAAGACTCCGAGAAGCTAACAAACATTGTTCAAACTTCAAACATTGTTCAGGACCTGATTCTGATATTTGAGAGAGGTTTGACAGTACAATTGTTAGCAAACACAAAGAAGCAGCCTAGTAAATGCCTACTTTCAGTCTCTGAGGGGGTATTCTTTCATCATTTTCTACCTTCCAGAATGCAAAACATCAAATTATGTACAGATGAAAAGCACACTACAAAATAGTGTGTGTAATTGAGTTGCTTGTGATAGGTTCTGGACCCTGATTAATGACAGAAACCCTCAACTGTAATAATTGGGCATATAGTTTGTTTAAAATCTTCAGACTGTCATATATTAAAGCACAAACTTGCAATAACCACGTCAGTATGAGCAATATATATTTAAGGCCAAATGCAACAGAATAACATAGGCATTAAGATCTCCATAATTGTTAAGAAAGGGCTTAAGAACAAGAAACTTGGAAATAAGGTGATAAATATGAACCCAGCAAGGTGGAATGGGAATGATCTCCATATTGAATGTGTACAGGAAATTATAACAACAATGAGTGGAAGAATCCTGCACATTTTTGCATGTCAATACTGGCAACAGAAGAGCAGAATGAGATGTACTATATTCCTTGTTTCACCAAAAGAAAAAAAGGAGCATTAAAAATCATTATTTGGAGAACATGTAATTAATAGAAAGTTTATTATTTGGCAGATTTTGGTGCATGCAATGCCACAATATGCTACATATGAGTTATTGTAAGATACATGTTAAATATGGATTCTCATATGGACACTAACTAATATGTCAAATCTTCATTTACCACTCTCTGCTCATAAAAGATTTCTGTTCATTTCATACAAGTTATGGAACAATTTGCACCCTATGAATGTAAGGATAGCAGTGTCGATATAAGTTAATGAATGAAAGTTTTGTAACTATTTAAATAGATATATCCTATTATAACTTCTCTATTGGGTGGCAACAGTTCTGTAAACTGACAATGTTCATTTAATAATGTATCAGCAATTTGTACATAAGCCAAAAAGATACAGTAATTGTCCCTAAAAAATAACTCAACTGATCCTAAGACCTCATAAATAACAATATGTAATGTCAAAACAAAATATGAATGTGTTTCATATAACCGTCAGATATAATTGTACAAGTTTTGATTATATGAGAAATGAAATGTAAGAAATTTATAAATATGATCTTAGATTTGCAAATTTGATGGTAAGGATTCATTCATGTAAAGGGAAGACATGCCTTCTTGTAACAGATGTTTCATTAAATAAGGATCAGAATAATGCATTTTAATTAATTCATACTAGAACCTTTCCCAGACAAAGATTAGATTATGTATAGCTTGTTGATAGATGCTTTGATCTGCAAGGAAATAGGAAAGTACATAATTTTCTATGGTTTACAATTTTGTCTTTCAATGAGCAAATCTTGAAATGGAAAAGCACGATGGAACAAACAGGAAAATAAATATATATAGACATACCACCAACACACTTATCAATTATATATTCATGCTACTGTAAATTCTCATTGCATTGTCAAACCCATCAATGTTTATGCTATAGATCAATTAAAATAAGTTCTTTAAGAGTACACTGAAAACTTGTTTTCTAGACAAGAAGTATCTAGCCTTTGGTGTAGTGAAGCAAAATCTGTTCAAGTGGTGCAGTCAGTGTGTTGCATGTTCCAATTAGCATTCTCGACCAAAAACTAAGTTCTAACTAATTGTTTAAGGATACAAATTTAAAAGAGGATCTAGTATCGGAAGAGTTATATGGTTTACTCAAAACTATCTTATGTCTAAAGCTTGTTAAATTAGTCTAATATGATCATTTTGTCCACAATCACACCCAATATGACCCAAACACACTTCAGAAAAAATAGTACAGCTAGTGTGTGGCATGTTTCAATTAGCATTCTCCACCAAAAAACACAGTAACTAATTGTTTATGGATGCCAATTTAAAAAAGGATCTAGTATCACAAGAGTTATATAGTTTACTCAAATTATCTTATGTCTAAAGCTCATTACATTAGTCTAATATGATCATTTAGTCCACAATCAAATCCAATATGACCCAAACACACTTCAGAAAAAAAATTCATACCTGGAGTTTGGCTATCAAATTCAAACATTGACGTCAAGTATTGTATTGTCCGATGGCCAATGTGTCCCCCAAGCGACTAAGTTCAAGATTCCAATGTACAACCAATGAACATGGTAAGTACTTTCAAAAATTGATGAAAAATTAGCAAAGGACCAAAAGATATTGAACACATTAGGAACATTCAAAATGATGAATCACCCTTCCTCTAAAAGAGCTTATTGAAAGATTTACATACTCCTTTCTTTATTTTAATGATCTTCTTCACTAATCCACCATCCAAAATGAAGCCAGAAGTCCAAGTGGTTAATTGAGGAAAAAAATATATTTGAAATTGTACTAAAAACACTAAAACAAAAGAAATCAAGAGTCTAAATGTAAAAAAAACAGACAAGCAATGACTAGCATTTGGAATTGAAAAAAAGGAGCAGAATCAATCTTTAAATCTGAAAGAAAAGCACAGAAAAAAAAAAATTTAAAAAGGAGATATCCAATATATTAGACTTACCCATTCATGATTAGTGCTTGATTCTTGGTCTTGAGTGCCTCTTTCTTGGTTAAGAGGACGAAGAAATCTATTAAGTAGTTGCTCACAATTCAATTTTGAATTTTCATCCAGGAATTCACCATGAGCAGCAGCACCAAGCAACCTCTGATCTGTTTGAAGTGATCTCACTATACTTGCTAAATGGCTCAGCTGAAACAATTTTGTTGGTTCATTGGGCATATATGAACTTGATTCATAAGTGGTGTCCTATAAAGAAACATGCACAAAAAATTAAAATACTAACTATTAGAGCATTGAGGTGCTTCTTCATAGACACCACCATACACCAATAAATTATTAAGTTTGATGCATGTGAAGAATATGAAAAATTCCTGCAAAGAAACATACACAAAAATTAGACACTAATTAGTATAGCACTGCAGAGTTACTTCATAGACATCACCCTACACCCAATAAATGTTGAGCCTTGAGAGTTTGATGCATGTGCAGAATATGAAAGTTAAAATGGGTGCTTGAACATTTGAAGTCTGCTTTGTGACACTGCCTTCAATATTTTTTTAAATGAGAGACTAAAAAGCTATATGTAGGATTACTTTCCAAAAATGACAAAAGAAATAAATAAGCAGCACATAAATATTAAAAAGAACCTAGAAATAATTACTTTTGTTTTGAAAATTGTTGTACCAATACAAAAAAAAATTATATAGGTCAATTTTCGAGTCAAAGATCACTTTGTAGAGATCAATGCAGGTGTAACAGCAAAGTTTCAAGCTTATTTGCCAATGTTAAAATCTTTGTTTGAGGCCCATCTGCAGCAGCAACTCTGGTTCATCCAAGCATGCCTATAGCAGGTTCTCATTTCGAAGATTTCTTCTTCAATTGACATTTGTTTATGGCAGATTTTGCAAGTGTAACAACAATCTTCAGACACGTGGTATTGAGGAGGTTTTTGGCAGTCTCCTAGATTTGAAGGACTGATTTCCATCAAAAGAGGATTGTATTTAGTTGTGTGAGGGCTTTAGTGTTTTACAGTTTCAAAAACTTGACTTGCCAACTTGATCCCTAAAGACATGCCTAAATGCTGTAATTTGTTTGAAACTTCAAAAAGGACCAAGGGGCAATCTGCAGCTTTGAGCCATGCTGTAACCTTAGATGGACTGAAAGTTGCATAATTCAACAAGTGGATACAAACACAGAAGTACGTGACATTGACCACTAGGGCAGTGTTAGCGTTTGGTAGCTTCAGGAGATATTTTCTCCTAAGTAAAAATTTAGATAATAAATAATTATCAAGGCAGGTCGGCCTTGTTAATTAATGATATTTTATATTTGTTACTTAAATCAAAGAGGCCGACCTAGATAAAAGGTTGCCTAGTTTGGTATATATACAAGGTGGTGCTCTTCCATTCAAATCATCAAGTTCATTTCATTCCAGTTCGTCATTTTTCAGCAGTTTTCCTTCCCTTGCAGCAGATCCATTCTCTAAGAGAAGTGTTACATTCATGGAGGAGTGTCTGCATTCATTGTATATACTCAGCCTTGTGCAAGGCCTGATTGTAAGCAGTATTCTACAATTTTACATGATATATATGAGAGATTATTTGCTGGGTTTTTCTCTCTCGAGTGGGAGGGTTTTCCTAGGGTAAACTGTTGTGTTCTTTGTCTCATGTGTTGCATTTTCTGATTGCTTACATTTCTGATCCTAAAACTAACA
>VDFB02053067.1:0-11439 GCA_007258455.2 Sequoia sempervirens
TTGTGACCCTATACTGATGACTCTAACACTTACCGATATAACCTTTGAGCACAATTTGGTAAGACACCACAAAATCGTTGTGACATTTCAACGATGCCACAACCTTTGCTGATAAGACCTTTTGGTGCATGGTCAGTGAGATAATGTCTTTGATGAGACCACATACCGAATACAACACTCCTACTGATATGTTCCTTTTCCTTCAGTCAGTGAGACAATGTGAGTTCGCTAAGACATTATATCGATGCCGCAACTCTTGCTGATATGTTCTTTCTTGTGCCAGTCACCAAGACACAAAGTGCTCAATGAAACAACATGCCGATAGGGATTTCTTACACTGATGAACCTCCTTATGTATTAGTCGGTGAGACCTGACGCATTCGGTAAGACCTCTCAGTAGTGAGAAATACATATGCCAATAGAATTTTCCACTGTCACCAAGACCACTTGAATGTCACGCCGAAAGATACCCAAAGGTGAATTTTGTCATCAAGGACAAACCAACCAGAACACAAATGAGAACAAGCGAGTTAGGTGCACTCGATCAATTCATTTTAAATTTGTGAAGACAATTTTTTCTTCTGGCAATCATTTTGTAGGTAGGTGAGTGTCCCTGTGGAAGCAAGGAGCTTTGTATCCGCATTAACGAGATCCCATTCTAGGCAGCGCGAGCCTTTACATATTCAGTTTTGGAACTACTTTATACTGTGAGTTAATCCTCATCATGGTTTTTTCATTATTGCCTTTTCCGCATAAAATATGGTGGTGTTCATTGTGTTGATTTTTCTTTTTGTTATCTACATTTCATGTTCATACTTAATAACAAAATAGTGTGGTTGTGAAGTTGATAAGTGTTTGAAGTTTTGTGTTTGATTTGGTGACAATTGATTCACCCCCCTCTCAGTTGTCCTATGCCTTTTAACATCAGCCACCAGAAATCATACTCTGGTGTAGTCCCTGCATCAGCATCACTACCTCTCCAACCCTAGTCTAAGGCCTACAAGGCATCTATCTCTTGCTTTGTTGTGACAACAACAATCTCAGGCCCCCATGGATGAGCCTCTTGAGGGCACTGCCCATACTCAGTTGTACCCACCAAAACACCCTGCCTCTCCTTGAACTATCATCTAACCCTCTTTGGGAGATACATCTCAATGATATGTTGGATCTGCACAGTCCGCCCAATAAGATATCTTAGCTATTGACACTATGGAAGGTGATCATCCTCATCAATCAAAAAATCACAAGCTTTCTCCAAATGAAATTGACCAATGAATCCAACCCATGCCTCCAGTAACCAACATCTCCCACATGTGTCTATGTCAGGGCACCTCGATACATATATGCACATGGGGCACCCATTGCAACCTAATGTACCACTAACGGTCAAAACATTGCTATGTGCTCCCATGCCCATATAGTCAGCAATGTGACCTTGTAACTCAAGCTTTTCCCTACTCTATAGGAGTTATCATTTAACTAGAAATGCAACATACCCAATAGGCATGGTCCCCATGTGTACACTATACCATGTTGAACCATACTCCTGAGCATATTTCCCCATCCTACTGGGAAATTGTGACATCATTGATCGGGAATCATCACCCGTGCTATCAATGTGCATAAGACACAATCATACCAATCATACCTCTCTGCCAAGGTCTCCCACCTAATATTGTATCCCTAGATCCCAAGCTCTGCATGATCATCACACTCATAATACTCATAGAGTTCCTACAATCCTTGAGCAGGGTCATAGTGTACCCACTCGTCATGAATCGGAAGCCACAATATCTTGTAAACATCCTCAAGAGTTACTATTGCCTCCCTTGTCGGTAAATGGAAGTTGCTAGTCTCAGAGTGCCATCACTCTACCAATGTTGTCAACATGCCTCTATTTTCCCTAATAACAGACATATAAGTGAAATAGAATAGACCAAGGTCAAGCAATGCCTGTCTCTCCATCTCGTCAAGCTAGTCCCACAGTCAAAAAAAATTTGGTCATGACTCCCAAATATAAATAGGAGGTAGATGCACCTAAAATCATCAAACAAGTCATCATGTCAATATAAGCCCTTTAGCTGACCTATCAGATCTAAGTTGACCAAGTCAAAATTTCCTAATCTGGGGCAAAGTTTTAACCAGGCAATTGCGTTGTTGTTTTGTCAAATGTGTGATACACATTTTCCATAGGCTCACAACTAAAATTGCATCACTCACCTCTCACATGCATCATTTCGTACAACACTTGCATCGCATAAACTCAATTGCATCATTCCCAACAACATTTGTGACTCAAAAAGTCAGTTATGTTGCATCATTTGATGCATCGATATGCATACGCCCCTACCCTAACCCTAAGTCAATTATGTTGTGATGAGACTCTTGCAGTGAACCACTTGTCATCTTCATCGCTCATGCACACAATTGCGTTGCAAAATTTTGTGACATAATTGCCTGTTAATTAATTTCCCTATCTAAATGCACGAAAAGCAAAAATATTAATAGGTGGCTTTTTAGTAATCATCGGGGCAAGCACTCCCTTAGGTTGATGATAGGTGTGAATATGATACGTGTGGTGGGAAGCCTCTAGAATAGGTGACATCTTCACAGTTCAATCACTCAAAGCTCCAAGGTTTTCTAAATTTGAAATGCACAAATGACCTTATTTTCCAATCCAATTGTTATTTATAGGTTCAAAATTAGGGTTTTCTAATACCTTGTCTATTGGGCACACATTTTAATGACTTTGAACTTGAATTTGACACCTTTAGCGACCTCAAAAATCAATTTCATCTTCATCGTTGGATTCCTAGCTATCAAATTATCGTATTGGGACAATTTTCCAAATTTTTTGATTTTTTTTGAAAATTTGTAAAATTTTCCCAAGGGGGCATGCCTAGATACCTTGACTTCACTAGGGAATCCTTTGACTAAATTTCTTTGACACAATGCAATGGACTGCATTATGTGAAAGAGGGGAAAAATATAAACACTGAAAAATGTCCTAAGTCTACAAGCGTCATTTTCTTGGTCTTCGTCTCCATGTAATTAAATAATTTTAATTATTTAATTATTCTTGATCACATTCCTCTATTAATTCAATAATTTTTATTTAATTAATTAATTCATATCTCAGCCTTCATTCTCTCCTAATCAATTAATAAATTAATTGTGTTGCTAATATTCCCCTTTCTTCAATAATTAAATCAATTACTATTTATTTAATTATTTGCTTGTCATCTTTCATCTATGGTTAAATAATTATTATTAATTATTTAACTATTCACTCCCTCTTTTAATTCTTCCATTGTTAAATAATTGTCAAAATTATTTAATTTTCCTCCATGTGTCTTTTGTATTAAATAATTAATTCAATTTAATTATTTAATGCCCCCTTTATGATATTTCCTCTCGTTTAATTAAAATAATTATGAAAATTATTTTAATTAAATGCCCATTTCCTTTTTCCTCAAATAAATAATTTGAATGAATTATTCATCCTCCACTTGGCCAAATATTCATTTGTGAATTAATTATTTCCCAATTTTTAATTCATCTATTATCCCTCCACTTGCTCATTAATCCTAGCCTTCTTTGTTATGGTCGTCTTTGTCATAGTCGTGGGCATCAAAACTATCCCTACCCCACCACTTTCTGGTGCATCAATTCTCCACTGTTGATCTTTTCATCTTTCTAGAAGATCAATCTCATCTGTCCATTTGAATGGTTGTCTATAAAAGAAGCCATTCTTCTCCATTTTTTCCTTAACAATTATCTCCAGCTTTCTTGCTTACAATTTACAAGTATTTGCACAAGTTAAACAACAAATCTGAGGGCATACTTCTTGGATGTTGTGGTCATGTTGTTGATATGTGGTTGTCATTGATGTCAACACTATTAGCATTGTTGCATTAGAAGTTGTATATGTCGAGGATATTGAGAAAATAGTAATAAGAAGTGCTACAGGTTGTTAGTGGGGAAGTGAAAATTAGTTTATCGGTGTGATCAATACATTGATGATCAATTTTTGTGGACTAAAGGGTTTCTTGCTGAGTGTATCTAGATTATCCACATCAAGTTTTAGAGATCCACGTGAATATTTGATCAAGTTATGAAGATTTGTATTCTGATAGTTTTTCTACTACTTTAGTTTGTGTTCCTAAATGAAGATCAAGTGATTTATGTAAGATCAATTGTTGTGGATGATTTTCTTGTGTTTCATGGTGCTCTTAGATGTTTCTAGTTCATGCCCTATCTGTGTTGCATGTCCACATTGATCGTTGTGCTCATGATCCGAGATTTTCTCTAGCGTGTTCATGTTTTTCATGGTCATGGCCGACCCGATGTTGAAGCGTGTTGTGGATCTTCGAGGATAAATTAATTGAAGTGTTTTTGTGTTGGAGTTTCTGATTTGGGTCTCCACTATGTTGTGGCCAACCTTGGTTGATTCGTATGAATAATCTTTATGTGTTTTGGGCACTATTTGTAATTATTTTATTATTTCTTTGTAGTGACTTGAAGTGATGTAATTCCATGTTGTGGATATATAAGAGCTATTGTTTTATCATTTGGATGTGTGCAAGTGTGAATTGTGTGAGTTCTATGTGAGAATATTGTTCAAATCATTTGAAGGAAAAGCAAAGTGTGAAGAAGAGTGAAGAAGGTTGAAGAGGTGTTCATGTGCTTAACTGGAACTATAATTAGGCATTAGCAGATGCTATTTTCTCAGTTCAAATCTAGATGGTTATAATCTGAATCTTTATTTGGGTAGTGAGCCCTATTGTAATTGAGTAGTGAGCTCTAGGCAGTGTTCCTAAATGCATGTGCATTCACATTCATACTTATTTATGCTTTTAGTAGGGTATAATATTGTGGACTGACATCGAGTGTGGTTTTTCCCCTAACAAGGTTTCCACGTTAAAATATTGGTGTTCTCTATGTTTCTGACATGTTGATTGTTTATGGTTTATTGTTCATTCATCAGATTTGAGATTAAGTTAAATATTAAAAATTTAAATATTCAGTGACAACTGATTCACCCCCCCTCTCAGTTGTATGTCCTTATTTTGCCAACAATTGGTATCAGAGCAGGTTGCTCTGAAGAAGTTGAAAAGTTTGAGGTGATCTGAGATGGCATCATACAAGAAGGATAGTCCTAGATTCGATGGAACAAACTACTCTTTGTGGAAAGCCAAAATGGAATGACATTTGAAGTGTAAATTAGTGAACCCCTTTGGAAGATTATAAAGAACAAATACATTGTTCCTTAGAATGGTCCTTCCACTTCTATGAGATTAAAGAGGCTAAGATTAATATCAGGGCTATTGAAGCTTTACTAAGTGCTCAGACGGATTTAGAAATGACAAATGCGATGGATTTGAAGACAACTCATGAGATCTGGAAGAAGCTGGAGACTTTATATGAAGGAGATACGCATACAGAATTAAGCTAGGCTACTTGAGTTTGAAAGGAAAGTACAAAGCTTTGAAGATGGGTGAAGATGAAAATATTTCTTTTATGCAAAAAGTAAATGAACTTGTGATGGGTATTAGATGTGTCGGTGGTACCTGGATGAACAAGAATTTGTAGCTAAAGTGCTTAGAACATTTCCTCCTTCCTACAAATCAAAGGCTCATGCTATTGAAGAGGTCAAAACAGTAACAAATGTGACAAGAGATATGCTTATTGATAAACTTGCTGCCTTTGAGTTGAGTGAATTTGGTGATTCTGCCCCCAAGACTGAATCTGCATTTAAGGCCTCTATATCCAGAAGAAACAAGCAAAGATATGATTTGGGAGAAAGTTCTAGAAAGACATTCAAGTATGAGGAAGAGATGAAATAGCATGAAGATGAAGAAAGAGAGGTAGAAGAGCTAGAAGCATTGATTGTGAAGAAAGAAGGCAAAGGACAAGGTAAATATAAAGGAAAGTTGCCTATTAAATTTTTCTTGCCTATTAAATTTTTCTCTTGCAATAAAATAGGTCATTTTTCTTCAAGGTATCCTGAAAGAGTTCCTAGGTCTAAGCCTTACAAACCTAAATTTCAGAAGAAATGCTATTAGGTTGAAGAGGGTGTGACTAATGAAGAATCTAATAAAGAAAATGGAAATGAAGATGAATGGGATTTCATTGCTATCAAGGAAAATGGTGTGGTGGCTACTGAATCTGCTAAAGTTGAGAAAGCTCTTGCAGATTGAATTGATGAAAAGGATGAGTGGTTTATTGACAAAATATGCTCACATCATATGATTGTGACAAAAGCAAATTTTTAAGTCTAAAGAAATATGATGGTGGGGTTGTAAGATTCAAATATAACAATGCTGGTGTGATTTGTGGTAGAGGATCTATTTGTCTTGGTGGTAAACATAACACTGATGATGCCCTTTATGTTGAAGGATTGAAGCATAACTTGTTGAGTGTTGGACAAATGGTGGACATTGGTTACAATTTTTAGTTCAAAGATGGAAGATGCAAGATACTTGGAAATTATGGAAATGAAATTGCTTTAGGTACAAAGAAAAAAGGTAATATTTTTCACCTGATTTCTGATGTAAGTTGTTTGATTTCACAAGTGGATGAAAGCTGGTTATGGCATAAGAGGTTGTATCATGTGAATTTTGATAACATTGTCAAGGTAAGCTCCACTCAAGCAGTAAGAGATCTACCTAAGCTAGTGAATCTTACTAACACAATATGCAAGGAATGTCAGATGGGAAAACAAACAGAGTTTCTTTTGAGCAAACAACATCATTCTATTAGATCTTGGAGCTAGTACACATCTTGATATGTGTGGTCCCTCGAGAATCGAAGTCTACAAGGAGAAAGGTACTTTATCTTTGCTTATTGATGATTCTCTAGGATGATATGGGTTGCTTTCTTAAGAGAAAAATGTGAAGCATTAGAGAAGTTCAAAATTTTCAAAGATATAATAGAGAATGAGATAGGTCTAAGGATCAAATGCCTAAGGTTAGATAGAGGTGGTGAGTTCACCTCCCGGGAGTTCAATTCTTTTTGTGAAGAGCATGGAATCAAAAGATAGTTATCTGCTCCCCGAACCCCTCAACAGAATGGAGTTGTAGATAGAAAGAACATAACAATTATAGATGCTACTAGAACAATGATGATAGAAGGAAATGTGCCACATCTATTGGAGAGAAGCTATAAGCAGCACTATGTACTCTAAACGGGTAAATGTCAATGGTATTTACAGTAAGACTCATACCCCGAGCTATGGTTTGGTTATAAGCCTATTGTTAAAATATTTCCAAGATCTTTGGAAGCAAGTGCTATATCAAGAGAGATGAGGAAATATGTAAGTTTGATGCAAGGAGTGATAAAGGAATCTTTCTAGGTTACTCTACTAAAAGCAAGGCTTACTTGTGCTATAATAGAAGATTGAGAAATATGGTTGAAAGTGCAAATGTTAGAGTTGATGAGGACTCTGCTAGATCATCTAGATACTGTGGATATGATTTAGATGACCAACAAGATAGTACATACAAAGGGAAGATTGCTTAGACACAAAATCAAGTTCAAATTGTTCTAGTGAATCAAGAAAGTCATGAAGGAGAGACATGCAGAAGTGAAAAAGGAACAACAAAAGAACTAGGAAGTGTGAAGAGAATCACAAAATTCTGAGGGTATGTAAAAGCTAAATCATTAGAAGATCAAATTATAGGAGATAAGAATAAAGGTGTCTTGAGGCCAACTAGAGAAGAAGAAGGATTGCAAAAGAGTATTGTCTGATTTCCAAGATTGAGTCGAACAATGTCAATGAAGCTTGTAATGATGAACACTAGATGGAAGCTATGAAGGAAGAATTGATGCAAATTGAAAAGAATGATACATGGGTTCTTGTTCCTAGACCTAAAGATAAAAATGTGATTGGTACAAAATGGGTCTTTTGGAATAAGTTGAATGAACAAGGTGAAGTGGTTTGGAATAAAGTAAGACTAGTATGTAAAGGGTATTCACAAATGGAAGCTATTTATTTTGAAGAAACATTTTCCCTTGTTGCTAGAATTGAAGCTATAAGATTATTTCTTGCTTATGCTACATATAAGAACTATAAAGTTTATCAAATGGATGTGAAATCAACTTTTCTAAATGGTGAATTAGAAGAAGAGGTATATGTTGAACAACCAGATGGATTTCAATTGACTGATAAGGAAGACATGGTTTGCTAATTGAAGAAAGCTTTGTATGGACTCAATCAATCCCCCAGAGCCTAGTATGCTAGACTAGATAAATAATTACTAAAGCTTGGATTCAATAAAGGTAATGTTGACAATAACTTGTATTTTAAGTTGGATCATGATAAAGAGTTGATTATTGACTTCTTTGTTGATGACATTATTTTTGAAGGTGATGAGGATCTATGTATGAAGTTTGTTGATGAAATGAAAAGTGAATTTGAAATGAGTATGATGTTAGGGTTAGAAGGTAGATATCTAACAGTTAAATGCAAATTTTATCAATAAAAAAGAGAAATAAAACACACAAAAAGTTATAGCAGAAACAACACAACACAAAGAATTTAACCTGGTTCACCCAATCTGGGCTACATCCACTAAACCACAACCATCCAATGATTTTATTATCGAGTGTAAAACTTATTAAAATCTCATGAATAATCACCTTTTCTACATATTTTAACCCCCATCCCCACCCATATAGCAAGCTTTTTTAGAAGCTTCCGCAGTAAGGTTTTACAAAGTCATTTTTTTTTCTTTTTATGGTGAGGATACATGCTGGGGTGTACAATATAGCATGATCAGTTGGCACATACCAACATATGATTGGAGAGATGAAGTTCTTTCTGGGATTGCAAGTCACTTAGCTAGACAATGGGATTTTCATATCTCAGTCCAAATACGTGAGAGAGTTGTTGAAGAAGTTTGACATGGAAGACTCAAAGCTTGTTGGTACACCCATGGTATCTTGATGCAAGTTAACACAAAATTATGATTCTCCTAAGAAAAATCAAACAAGATATAGGTCAATGATTGGTGGATTGTTGTATTTGACTTAGACCAGACCAAACATCATGAATGTTATGTGTATGGTTGCTAGATTTCATACTAACTCAAAAGAACCTCATGTAATTGTTGTGAAGAAAATTTTTAGATGTCTGAAAGGAATAGTTGATTTTGGGCTTTAGTATCCTAAAGATGATAATCTTATCTTGAGTGCCTATACTAATGTGGATTGGGCAGGAGATGTAGATGATAGGAAAAGCACTAGTGGTGGTGCCTTCTTCCTAGGGAAGAAGTTGGTGTCTTGGTTGAGTAAAAAGCATAATTCCATTTCCCTATCTATTACTGAGGCAAAGTATATTGCTGCTACAAATAATTGTACTCAAGTGTTGTGGATGAAACAGATGCTGAAAGATATCAGAGTTGTATATGAAGAGCCTATTGTCATACACTGTGATAAATCAAGTGCAATAAACATATCGAAGAATCTGCTGCTACACTCTATGACCAATTATATATCAATCAAGTTTCACTTCCTGAGGGAGAAAGTAAATGAGAAAGAAGTCAGACTAGAGTATGTGCCTACCAAAGAACAGATTGTAGAAATTTTTACCAAGTCATTGCCAAACAATACTTTAGAGTATCTTAGAGGGATGCTATGGGTGATTACCCCTCCTAATATGAACTAGAGATGCATTGGTTTGCATCAATCCGTGCAGTTCATGATCATATTTTGATCCAAATTGATGTTGATGGCTACTACTCAGGGGGAGTAGTCAGATGTTCAGATATGCAGATATGTGTTTTAGAGCTTACATAGAAGATATTTTTGACATTGATGTAAAAGGGGGAGAGGTGCAATGTGAAAAATCTCTCTGGAAGAGAAGAGTTGAGGAGAAGAGTCAGAACCTAAGGAGGAGTAAATGTTATTGTGTTGATGGTATTTTTCACATCATGTGTTGTCATCAATGCCAAAGGGGGAGATTGTTGGATGTTGTGGTTGTGTTGCTAATATGTGGTTGTCATTAATGTCAACACTATTAGCATTGTTGCGTTAGAAGTTGTATATGTCGAGGATATTGAGAAAATTGTAATAAGAAGTGCTACATGTTGTCAGTGGAGAAGTGAAGATCAGTTTGTCAGTGTGATTAGTACATTGATGATCAACTGTTGTGGACTAAAGGGTTTCTTGCGGAGTGTATCTAGATTATCCACATGAAGATTTGATCAAGTTATGAAGATTTGTATTCTAACAGTTTTTCTGCTACTTCAGTTTGTGTTCCTGAATGAAGATCAAGTGATTTCTATAAGATCAGTTGTTACAGATGATTCTTTGGTGTTTCATGGTGCTCTTGGATGTTTCTAGTATGTGATCTATCTATGTTGCATGTCTGCATTGATTGTTGTGCTCGTGATCCAAGATTTTCTCTTGTGTGTTCATGTTTTTCATGTTCATGGCCAACTAGGTGTTGAAGCGTGTTGTGGATCTTCGAGGAGAAATTAATTGAAGTGTTTTTGTGTTGGAGTTGTTCATTTAGGTCTCCACTATGTTATGGCCAACCTTGGTTGATTCACATGAATAATCTTTACGTGTTTTGGGCTAACTGTTTGTAATTATTTTATTATTTCTTTGTGCTCAACTTGAAGCGATATAATTTCATGTTTTGGATATATAAGAGCAATTGTTTTATCATTTGGATGTGTGCAAGTGTGAATTTTGTGAGTCCTGTGTATGAATATTTTTCAGATCATTCGAAGGTAGAGCAGAGTGTGAAGAAGAGTGATGAAGAGTGAAGAAGGTTGAAGAAGTATTCATGTGCTTAACTGGAACTATAATAAGGCATTAGCAGATGCTATTTTCTCAATTCAAATGTGGATGGTTATAATCCAAATATTTCTTTGGGTAGTGAGCCCTCTTGTAATCGAGCACTAAGCTCTAGGAAATGTGATTGAATGCATGTCCATTCCCATTCATAATTCTTTATACTTTTAGTATGGTATAATATTGTGGACTGACATCCACCATTCTTTTCCCCTAACAAGGTTTCCATGTAAAAATCTTGGTTTTCTCTGTGTTGATTGTTTATTGTTTATTGTTCATTCATCAAATCTGAGATTAAGTTAAGTATGAAAAGTTTAAATATTCTGTGACAACTAATTCACCCCCCTCTTAGTTGTCTATCCTTGTTTTTCTAACAATATTTGCAAAAGAAGAAGAAGGAGAGACAATGGAAGTGATTCAACTTCAATGGGTTGTGTTCTATTTCTTTGTTTTCATTTTGATCTCTCCATATGATTGTATTCTCTTGTTTGGATTGGGGTTTTAGCTTAGATTTGTGTTGTGGTTGTCACTTGGTCTTTGCTAACCTAGTTTTTCCCCATCTTACACATATTATTTCTATTCACATATCATTTTCTAACATTTGGTATTAGGGTCTGGCTAGTTCTATGTTTTAGGTGG
>VDFB02053068.1:0-15008 GCA_007258455.2 Sequoia sempervirens
TTTTCATTTTCATTTTTAACTTGTGTTTTCCTTTTGGGATGACGCAAGGTTTTGAGACACCCTATGTCTCTTCCATGTTGACCCGAAAGGTTTTTCTTTGTTTTCACTCTCTTTTTGTCATTCTTCTAGTTCTATGTGTATTTGGGGAATAATGATAGTTCTGACCTCTTTAATATCATTGCAACAAAGACATATACTAACCCCGAATCCATAGATCCCTTATGTGTTTTTGGGGGCAACCCTCTTTTCCTTTTTCATTTTTGGCTACTTTAAAGTAATTTCTCACAGCATGATGTTAGCAATTTCTTTAAAGTGGGGGCATACATTGGAATTATTTTGGCACTTTTCCATGTTCCTTGATGTGATTTTATTATTTTATACAATGTATTCTCCTCTTTTTGGTGACGTTGGGAATAATGTCCTTCAGGGGCTTGATCTATATTAGCATATTACATTCCTCAAGTAGTGGTGATGTGATGCACTGCATTCCCTAAGCTGTGAATATTTTATCCTTCGGTTGGTCCTCTCTTGGAGACATTAAGAATGATGTCCTCTAAGATTAAGACCTTGCATGAACTAAGAAAAATACCTTTGAACATGCCTCTTTATTGTTACATTTTTATTTTTGACCTTATTAAATTCATGAAGGTATAGCTTTGATATGAACTCCCTGGGGCTCACCTAGTGAACACCTAGCTTCACTAGCCCTAGTGAGCATGCATAAAGTCATGGAGGTATGGATTTGATATGGACTTACTGGGGCTCACTAGTGAACACCTAGCTTCACTAGCCCTTGTGAGTGTGCATTTTCTTTTTGTCCTTATCATAGTCATGGGGGCATGACGTTGCATGGACTTCATGTGGCTCACCTAGTGGAAACCTAGCTTCATTAGCTCTTGTGAGTGTGCCTTTTTTTTGCATAGTGGACAACACATTCCACTTGTAAGCCTTTTTCAACCTAGACCTGATCCACCACATTGGATGACTAGTCGAAGCTTGATCCATTGCAATTTTCCTTTTTCCATCTTGGATGGTGTATGTTTGCAATTTTATTATGGCTTCATATATCATCCAAAAATGTGTTCTTTTGTGCCTATGTTGGTTTTCCATATGATCTTGATCTTGGAGGCTTGGCCACCCTCTTGATTATTGTCATCCTATCTTACTATCATTTGTACATTTGAACCCCTCTTGATTGTGTGGTTGTCTACTTTAGTGTGAGTTTGAAGCAAACTCATCCTCTCACTAAAGTGGGGGCTAAATGTAGTGTAGTAAAATGCACACCCTTGCATTTTCACACTTTTTTGGGTCCGCCTTGCTTTATTTATCCCTATTTATATCTTAATTGGTCCTATTTTGCATCCACAATCCCTATGAATTATATCTTTTTCTGGCTAATCCTAACATTCTCCCATGAATAAATGATAATTTAATGATTCTATTTGAGTGTCCTTGATTTTTGGATTGGGACTAAAACACCACCTAGGGCATCTTTGTCACCCAAAGGTCTTGGGAACCTGATTTTGAGGCATCTTAAATGGGATCCTTTTTGGTGTCTATGCCCCAATTTCCATGACTTGGGACTAAGATGCCACCTAGGGTGTCTTAGTCCCCCTTGAGGTATTTTTGAGATTTAATTTCAAATTATGGTAGGATTTAGCCTCCTTTATTTAATGAATTAATTTGTTGGCTTGGTGTGATGTAATTTCAGGATATTAAGCATAGATAAGTATAAATACAAGGTTCCTTCTCTCATTTTGAGATACCAAGAAAGATTACAAGAACTCTAATAATTCAAGCATTCCAACATTCAAGAGTATTCTATCAAGAATTTGGAGCCATCATCAAGATTCAAGCATCATATCAAATATCTTCTTGCATCATGCGTGTTTTTGTGCTAACATTTGTGATGTAGGGTTTTGATTCAAGCAAGAAATTCAAGTCCATATCTATCAAGCATTTCTTTCATTCAAGATCTATATCCATTGCAGCCATTTCACACAAGTTTGCAAACTTTACAACAAGGGTTTGATGAGTTGTAGCAATGCATTTTGTTCATTCATCATTTCCCCTCATTCTATTTCATTTCAAGGTTTAATTACCAACAAGGGGTTTGACCAAGGAAAACCCCCATTCACAAACAATCAACAAGTTTTTCCATCTCTTGCATGTTTGTGATTGCAGATCTAAGTTGAAGACTTGAAGATCATTTGGAGTGCAAAGTTGCAAATTTGTAAAGTTGCATTACAAAGTTGTCATTATCATAGAAACTCACCTACAAGAAAAATCTAAAGGTTTCAAAACCTGAGATCAAAGAAGAAGGAAGAGCATACATCAAGCCTTGGGACCATATTTAGAGATTTTAGAAATTTTGAATGGGACTAAGACAACAGTAAGGGCATCTTAGTCCGCCCAAGGGTATTTTTCAAAATTCTTCTGGATCTGGTTCCAACATTCGAAGATTCTACATCTACCCCAAAAATAGCAATGGGACTAAGACAACAATAAGGGCATCTTAGTCCTCCACAACATATTTTGGTAGCTTCTTTGCATTTGTAGAATCCTCACAACATCTCCAAACTTCCTAGGTATGCATATCCTAACTTCCTATTGCATAATTCCATCATTTACATCCTTCATCTAGCTTACATTTCTAGGTTTTATGAGTTTAATGCTTATTTTTCTTTTACAAGCATTTGATTGGTGGTGAACCCATAAAATCTTATAGAACCCCCTCCTAGGTCCTCCTCATTGATAATTGACTCACCTTGTGAGGTTGATAGTCAATCCAATTTGGACTCCTAGGACGTTATTGAATTGATAATAGGAGAATAAGTGGGCATTTCCCCAATTTCACTTTCCCATTATTCAAGATTAAAGAAACACTAAAGAGAAAGGTTGGAGCAAGTTGTCAAAGCTGTCATCAAGCATTGGAGAACATTGGAGAACACTTACAGGTTGATTTACATAGATTCACATTTGGAAATTTGTAGAAGTAGATTCAGCAGACTAAGAAGAGAAGATTTAGATCTTGAAGTTCTAGAAAAGCCTAACTAGACTGATTCACCATTTCTAGTGAATGAATCCTATTTTTGGTAAAAAATAGGTTTCTATAGATTTAGATACCCATTTGGAAGATTCTTGTTATTGCATAGAAACCTAGATTTTGGACTGATTCATCCAACTTAGTGAATGAGTCCCACTCAACATTAAAGGAAAAAATTCCAGTGTTTCAAACCTCCTTCTAGTCATCTCCATATTTCCAGGTGCATACCTTCTATTTTGTAGCTTTCTATTTTGTTTCAATGGAATCTTTAGATCATTTAGTAAGTCATTGCATCAAACTAGGTTTTAGCATTCTACTTTGCATTGCATTGGTCTTTCCAACTTCTTACTTGGTGTTGAACCCCTCGTTAGTTTATATTCAGCCCCTAGGACATCCTTGTTACAAGATCTCTTTCTCCTTTACATTGAGATCTCAAGGGTTTGTTCTTGAATGAGAGAGAGTGAAGATTTCTATTCTAGGTCCTAAAACCTAGAAAAGCCTACAATTTTCCACCTTTCAATGGAATGAATGCCCCCACCTTAAAGTAATTTTCTAACACCAAGTGTGAGTAATTTCCTTTAAGGTACAGTAAGCCAATATAAATGATGATGCAAGAGCATCCAAGGTGAAAAAATAATCTTGTGTCACCAAACATATTGTTATTTTATTTTATTTTTATTTTCATTAGGGGCTTAGGGGCTAGGATAATAAATATTCTGATTTGAAACTTTGTAATTTCCCTTCAGGTGAAATTGTAATTATAATTTTGGTAAGAATTATGCATTTATGAATATTTTCTCAAGAAAAATTGGGGAAATACCCCTCTTGGGCATCCCATTCTTGGTGAGGACCACTTGGGGTGCATGTGCTTGCATGTTCAATTGCATGTCTTGCATGAATTTGCATGTTTATGCCACATGATTTGCATATTGTTCCATGTCCATATTTGGAGCCATTGGGGCCACCAAGAGTCAAAGAAGGTGTCATAATTGACCAAGGTAATTGGCCAAAAGTTATGCACTCATGTGAAGGTTATGAATGTAAGGAATTATTTTATATTTCATATTCTTGTCTCTCCTCAAGTTGGGCTTTGGATTTCAAGGTGTTAATTGAAGGTTGTTTTGGAAACCAGCAATGGTTTTCTCCTCACACATTCTCTTTATATTGATGCCATTTCATTTGGAGAAGGGGGCTTTTGGTGAGTTGGTGGTTGCATACCTAGATGTTATCAAAATGAAGCCAAAATGTTGAGTTGTAGTTTTTTGTATGTGTGAAGCTAATGTTGTAAGGGAGCATGTGAGCTACATGATTATATAATTTATTTTTAGATTTTGAACTTAATACATGTTGCAAATTTCTCTTCCTTAGTATGTAATGTGTCATAATCAAATAACACCAATTAAATAAATTATGACATTATGAATAATAAAGTAAAGACATAATCTATGAGCTATTTTCTGTCATAGCACAATATGTTAAAAAATATAATTTATATTCATTTCCAAATGCCAAATTTACAAGTTACATGGTTTGACTTAGGCTAACATTGCCACTTAGTCAACTCAATTTTATATCATATAGTACAAGTAAAACAATAAAAAATGGAATTTCATGTGATTCCTCTTCAACGCTCACCACATCTGGTGGATGAGAACATGATTTAGGAACTTTTCCACTGAACCATGAAGTTATGATTCCCTAAAATTCTTCCTTGATGAATACCTAATCCTGCATGGAATATTTAGCAAGAGAATACAATATGCAAGGCAGAATCTAGTGTGTGCCTAACAATTACATGCATTTCTATCTACATTTAGAACATGAAAGATCAATGTTAGGAAATGGTAGAGTTATATCATGAAAAATAGACCATTCAACATAATGGACTACAAACACTTGGCCAAGCATATGTTGTATACAACTAAAATATAGATTTTAGAAAAAGAAAAACCTATACTCTCTGTTAACCCATTTTTGACACTCGTCCTGGAAGGTGACCTCTCACGTGTAGTTTAGAAAAATGTATCCCTTTACATTTTGACACTTTTTTTGGGCCCTCCTTGTGGATTTTGTGTTAGTGTTGCCTTGATTTAGTATTGTAATGTGAATGACATATTCACATTAGGTCTTGGTCCCTTGTGAACTAATGGATTTCAATGGCACCTTGCTAAAGTGTTGTAACTCACTTTCACACTTTTCTAGGATTTTATCAAATAACTAAGCATAATAAACCTATTTTTAATTAAAATCAACATTAACCTTTCCTTGTTTTGAGTGTTGTGAAGTGTTGTATCACACTTTCAAATTCCTCTAGGCTTGCCATTAATAATTGGGCTTTCTTATGCTTTAATTGGCCCTATTTTGCATCCACAATCCTCATTTATTGCATATTTTTTAGCATAATCCTGACACCAATCAGTATCCAATCATAATTCAGGTGTTTTTGGCTTGTGTTGCCTAGATTTAGTGCCTAAGACTCATTCACCACCTTGGGCAAATGGGTCCCACTTGGACCTTTTGGCCCTGAACTGGTTTTCACACCTTTCTAAGAACTTTTGATTTTTAGTCCCATACATTATGCCTGATGGGAATAATTTTCCACCTTGGGTGAATGAGTCCTGTGTGGCCAAAAATTAAAATTAATTCAAATTTATGGCAGGATTTTATTCTCCTAGATCTAATTTCAGCTTGTAGTGTTGTAATTTTTGGAATTCTTGCATAATTGAGTATAAATGCAAGGTTCTTTCACTCATATTCAACACCTAGCATTCAAGAAAGTTAACAAGAGCATTCAAGAGCTTTCAAGGGAAAATTATCAAGCATTTTAGAGCATTATTCAAGTGTGAATCATCATGTCAAGAATTCCATATATAATGTTTTCTATTGTTCTAACAATTGTGATGTAGGGTTTATGATTCAAGCAAGTGTTTCAAGTAAGATCAACTTCATTCAAGAAAGAGTCAAGAGCCACATCCATTGTATCCAATTCAAGCACATTTTCAGTACATTATTGCTAGGGTTTGGTGAGTTGCAACATTTTCTTGTTTTCATTCATCATTATCCATTAATATTTTCTTTCATTTCAAGGTTTAATTATCAACAAGGGGTTTGACCAAGGAAAACCCCTATTCACTAACCCAACAACATTTTCCCCTCTCCTTTGCATGTGATTTGTAGGATTAAGTTGCATATTTCATAAGGATCAAGATTGGAGAAAAGTTTTCAAGCAATAAAAGTTGCCAAAGTTGTCATCAAGCCTCAGAGAACATTGGAGATCACATATAGGTAAAAAATTAGAGATTCAAATCCAAAAACTAGTTAGGAAGAGTAGAACAAACATTGAAGAGTAGAATTAGCTTTGAAAGTTACAAAAAATCCCAACTCGACTGATTTTCCACTTTTGGAAAATGAGTCCCAACTCTAGTACATTTTTTAGGATTTTCTAGATCTAGACACCCTTTTGGTAGATTCTTGTTCTGACACATTTTCCTAGAAATTGGACTGATTCGCCTATCTTGGTGAATGATTCCTAGTTGGTCTTAAAATTTTTTTTCCTAGTGTTCAGGACCTCCATTCGACCTTCTCTAGATTTCTGGGTGCACACTTTCTATTTTATAGTTTTTTGTTTCATTTCATTCACTTTTCTAGGTCATTTAGTGTTAGTTTGCATTCAATTAGGGTTTTGCATTACATCTTTCATTTCACCATCTTTTCCAAGTTTACACTTGGTGGCGAACCCCTCATTAGATCATATTCAGCCCCTAGAAAATCCCTCTTGCAAGATCTCTTTCTCTTTTGCATTGAGACCTCAAGGGTTTGTTCTTGAGTGAAAGTTACTGAAAATTGCCCCTTTTGGTCCTTAACCCTAAAGGTGAAAAGGGCTCCACTTTTTTCTGATTTAATTTTGGTGAACTTGCATTTATAACATCATAATCTAATTTGGAGTGCATTTTCATCCCTTGATTTAGCTTGCATTAAAATTGCATTAAGATTTTCAATGGTTAATTTGCATTCTAGGGTTGGGTATGTGCAGGATCATGATGGGCCAAAAGTGGTGATATGATGGAGTTTTGATGAAAATGAAAAGGGTTTTAAAGGATATTCTCAAATTTCACACCAATATAAATTATGTTTTTACTTTTGAATTTAATAAATAATTATTATTCATTTTCTATTTGAATTACAACTAAAGTCCCGATTGATAGGTTGATTGAATTTTTTTTTATAGATTTCAAATAGTATCATATTTTTTGAATCTAAAACATGCGTCACATTCTATGTTTCACATACTAAAGGATTAACAAAAAATAAAATGAATTTCATAGCGGTTTTGCGGCTAAGTTAAGGTGGTTAGACATCTGAGAGTTTTTTATTTTTTTAAAAGTTGTAATAAAAAATTCATAATTAATTATTTGTAGAAAAAAATTCAAAAATATACATCACATCCAAGACATGAGTGTTTACTTATATCTAAAATATTATACAAAATATGATCATTTTATTGTGGTTAGGGTGGTAAGATAGACACACTTCTTATTTTTCCTAAAATTGAAGTACTACTACAGTGAAATTTCAAATTTTCACCAAACAATTTTGTTTTTTAAATAAACCTAATAGTTTAGAAACTAAATTCAATTTGTTACATATTCTATTCTTACATTATTTTGAAATAATATAGATAACTTATTCCAATTTTTATGTCAAGTTGCCTAACTCTAATTTTTCTGAATTTTTGCCATAGGGCCTATTTTTCCATGATGATCCTACACATGCAGGTTTCAAATTTTGCATTGAAGTGAAATCTCATTTATCTTGAATTTTGCATCCATTTTTCATTGAAAATAATTCAAATTCTACATTTGCATCTCTCATTCATACATCCAAAAACATAAAAAGCATGAAATCCAATTCAAAAATTCTAAATTTTTTGAAAACAATCATCACTGGGACTCATTCACCACCCTGGGAAAATTAGTCCATCTGCACATGTATTGCACTGTATTTTTTGGAATTTATAGTCCATCTTTTGAGTTTTTGTTTGTTGTTATTATTATTTTGTTTTAGTTTCCATAATTTCAGTTATAAGAATTTCATTGTTATTATCTTACAATGCATTTGCATTCACCCCACATTTACTAGCTTTTGCATGAGTGTTTGTTATCCTATTTCTAATACTATAGTGAGACAAAGTTTGAGACTTATCTCATCCTTTTATAGTACAATTGTTGTGGATCTTAGGTTGTCTAGATATTTCACTCCTAGTATTGACATTAGTACATTAGGCATGGAAAACACCTTAAACAACTCTTTACCTTCAAGTAGTATGCAAGTTGAACCAAGGAATGATAGTGTCCCACAAGAAAACATAATTAACATTCATGAGGACCTAGCAAACCTACAACAACAAGTGCAAAATGACAACATTTCAACTCGTGCCATCCCTACTATAGACAACATTCACCACATGCTTGAAAGTGAAGATGGACATGACCTTGTGTAAAACATAGTTGAAATGTTTGGAAAACACCTTGCCTCAACAAGTTGTTCCCCTTTACCAACAAGCAATGTCACAAGCCAAGGAGGAACTCAAATTCCTCCTCCCACAATAATTTCCTCAATACCCACCTATACTAACCCTCAAGTCACAACAACAATGCAACAAGTTAGTAATGTGATTCCTTCCTTGGATATTCTTGCTAGCATGCCTAGTTCCTATGTGGTATCACATGTTATATCTCCTACCACCTTACAAGCTGTAAGCATCCCATTCACTTGTCCTAAAAACACATACACCCCTTCACCTTTGTCACTTTCATCTCATAACACAAGCAATGACCCTCTCATAACTCAACTCTTCCAAATGGTTTCATCCCTAAAAAATAAATTTCCACTATCAACCAAATCCAAAATGGTCCACCTACATATTATGTTAGAAGTAGTCTATTTTCCTTGGAAATATTATGCAATCCAATGCCACAAGGTGTACAGGTGCCTAGATTTGAGAAATACGAAGGAAAGGGAGATCCTTCTAACCATGTTAATGCATACACCCCTTTATGTAGTGACTTTGTACTCGATGATAAACTCCTAGCTAAACTTTTCCCCAGGTCGTTGAAAGATGCTTCCTTGGAATGGTTCTCTTCCTTACTGAACAACTCAATTCGTTCATTTTATGAACTCATTGAGGAATTTGTAAACCACTTCCAAGTGCACATGACTCATAAGATGACCTTGTCTAATTTGGTGAGATGTAAGAAAAAAGAAGAAGAAAAGATAACTAACTTTATCTCATGCTATCAATCACTTTATTCCTAAATTGATGTCAAGGCTGCAAACCCTCACCTTCAAAAGATGTTCATAGAAAATTTGCAAAGTAAAATTCAATTTACAAGCTTACCATGATGAAATTCCCATTCTTTATGTACTTGTGTACTGACCTCCCTGACTATCAAAATTTGGTTAGTAGTCAAGATACAAAGTCCATTTCTAATAGAACTGAGAAGTCCAAGCCCACAAACCAAAACAACTCCCAACCTTTGAGAAAACAAAATAAAGGGTTCCCTCAACTTAATCCCCCTCAACAAATAATTGAAAATGTCAATAACCAAGTAGTTTTTGTTAAAGCCATGGTACCCTTTAGCTATGGAAACCCAAAGAGACAATTCACTCCCTTGCCCAATACCCTTCATAACATAATGAATCAACTTCTAGAACAACAAATGATTACCTTTCCTCCCATAAAAACAACCAACCCTAATAATCCTTTACCCTCCAGCTTTAGATCAAATGCTTATTGCCATTACCAATGACAAAACAAACATGACACAAAAAATTGTAAGCGTCTTAAACATATTGTGCAAGACCTCATTGTTTTCAATTTTCTTTCCATTGGAGTTGTCAATGATCAAGGAAATAAATCCATTACCCCTCCCAACCAAAATTTGCAAATTTTTACCAACCCAATGCAAAACATAATATTTCATTTGTCAAATCCAGTGAAACTACAAAGAATGATGTGATAAATTTTGACACAAATGATGATAAAAATGATTCTATTAAGTAGGATACTATCACTAATATTCCTATAGATGAAATGGTAGGAGTGATAGATGCCATTCCTCATAAGGGCTAAACTAAGAATCCTCTTGACATTGCTTTCTCTTGTAAAGATATACTTAAACATTCACTCGATGGTCCTCTCTACATAGATGGCTATATCTATGAAAAGCCCACTAATGGGATACCAATAGATCCCAACTATGGAGAGAATGTGATTACCAAGGAATTCTTACTTTTGCATGAGCTCTATCAAGATATATATGACAAAAAAAATCATGGACAAAGACACACAATGGTTTTTCTTTCCCTACAATAGGATTGATCACCTTACCATTTCAAATAGGACCAAAAATATTAGATGTCTCATTCTCCATCATCCCATAGTCAAACCAATTTTGTGTGAAGCTAGGCCACCCATGGCTTTATTCCTTGAAAGTTGTTCCTTCAGTTGTACATAAATGCTTAAAGTTTCCCTTTGACAATTAAGTATTCACTTTTCACCATAGTGGATTTAACCCTTTGTCTAATAAAGGTAACTTTTCTTTATACGCCTTTTGGCCCAAACCTATGGAACCTATAAAACCATGAGAAGAATTATTTTTCTTGTCTTGTAAAAAGGTCAAGGGAAAGAAGATAACATAGTAGTCCCTTTGAAACATGTCCCCATCAACCTTTGAACCCACCATCCTTTACGAAACCATGCTTGAACCTAAATAAGTTCCAAACAACCAAGATCAACGTAAGACAAAACCTTCACCTACATCTTACAAGAAACCAAGAGATAATGAAACAACCTCGTTACACCTCCTAAAATCAAAAAAGTATACAAAGTAAAAGAGAAAGTGGTTGAACAACCTCCCATGGTTCCTTTCATTCCTCCCCTCAGGGACAAAAAGAAACCTTTGGTTGATCAACCTGCTCCTACACTAGTGAAACTTGAAAATAAAACTAAAAGAAAAAGAGGTGCTAGAGAGCGTCAACATAGACAGTGTGCCCTTTCTCGTAGGTTACATAAAGAATTAAACAAAGAAAATCAAAATCCAAACTTGATCAAAGCAATTCATGACCATCCTCCTCCTTCCCAAAAACAAAACAATCCAATATAACAACCACAACAATAGTTGAATTCTTCAATGGACATTATCATTCAACCTCTTGTTGTGGTTAACCTGGATGATGATGATGAGGTTACTAAAATTGATGAAGAGGCACTTAATGATTTGAATACATTGTTTTCCTCTTCCTTGAGCATAGATGATGAATCTTCTACAAAGAGTGTTGAACCTGGTCCTACCTCTAGTTCGACACTTGCTCTTGTCCCTTTGGCTAGTTTCTTACCTTCGATATATAATGAACATGGCTGGGAGGTGGATGAACTGCTCATAGGTTGACTTGATTGTGCCTTACTCATCTTTTGCATTTTTATTTTATTTTGTATGATTGTGTGTGCGTAATGTGATCCCTCATGACATTTTGTTTGATTTTCTCTCTTTGTGAGATTATTCTATTTGTACCTTCACTCTTCTCTATCATAAATCTTTCAAGTTTTTCCTTTCATTTTTTCTTTTTCATTTGTCTTGCATTTTTCCTTTTAGTGATGATATAGGGTGTCAAGACATTCATGTCTCTTCCATGTTGACCCAAAAGGATTTAATTTTCCTTCAAATTCCTTTTAGATTTTTCATTTGTCTTGTGTTTTTCCTTTGGGGATGACGCAAGGCATTGAGACATTCGTGTTTCTTCCATGTTGACCCAATTGGTTTTTCTTTTTTTTCACTCTCTTATGTCATTCTTCTAGTTCTATGTGTATTTGGGGGATGATGGCAGTTCCAAGCTTTCTCTTAAAACATTGCAGCAAGAGCATATTTATCCCAAATCCATAGATCCCTTATGTGTTTGGTGTTTTCATTTTTGGGGGAAATCCCTTTCTTTTTCTTTTTCTCTTACATGACGTAGCTTTGCTTGGAAACATATGACTTTACATAGGGATTTCCAAGTTAGCTCTCATGTCTTCTTTGTTTGCATTTTTATTTTCTACTTTAAATTAATTACTTTCCTTGATATGGTGTTTGACAATTTTTCTTTAAAGTGGGGGCATAGGGTATGTGTAATATCATGATGGGCCAAAAAGTGGCAATATGATGGGTATATGTAGGTTATGTGGTTGACGACCTTTTTTTAACCCAAAATTGATGTAACAAAAAGGGTTTTTAAAGGAGATTCTTAGATTTCCACCAATATAAATTATACTTTATTTTGAATTTAATAAATAATTATTATTTATTTTCTATTTAAATTACGACTGAAGTCCTAATTGATAGGTTGATTGAAAAATATTTATAGCTTTCAAATGGTATCACATTTTTTGAATCTGAAACATGTGTCACATTCTATGCTTTGCATACTAGAAGATTAAAAAAAGAAAAAATGAATTTCATGAAGTTTTTACCAAGTTAAGGTTGTTAGACATACAAGTTTTTATATTTTTTAAAAGTTGTAATAAAAAAATCATAATTAATTATTTACTAGGAAAAAAATTACAAAAAAATATGCATCACCTCAGGACATGAGTCTTCTACCTATATCTAAAATATTATACAAAATTATTATCATTTTATTGTGGTTAGGGTGGTCAGACAAACACCTTTTTTTCCATGAAATTTAAGTACTACTCCATTGAAATTTCAAATTTTCACCAAATAGATTTTCTTTTTCTAAAAATAAACCTAGTAGTTTAGAAACTAAATTCAATTTGCTATAGATTATATTGTTACACATTTTTGAAATAATATAGATAACTTATTCAAATTTTTATGTCAAGTTTCCTAACTCTGATTTTTCTAAATTTTTGCCACTTAAGGGCATGTTTTTCAATGATTATCCTATACATGCCTCATACATTGGCATTATTATTTTGCACTTTTCTTTTTCCTGGTTCATGGTGCAGTTTTCTTACTTCATATGATACATTTGTTGCTTTGTGGATGACATTGGGTGTGATGTCCTTTAGGAGTGTGATTTCTCTTAGCATATTACATTCCTCTTAGTGGCTTAATGTGATGCACTACATCCCCTAAGTAACAAATTTTCTATTCTTTGATTGGTCCTCTCTTGGATACATTAGGCACAATGTTCCCTAAGTTAAAGACCTCGCATGAACTAAATAAGACTCCTTTGAAAATTTCTTATTTTACATTTTGCATTTGTTGTTATATGGCCACCTTGCATAACAAATCCATCGTGCTTATGGAGGCATCCTATTTATTCATGAGCCCCAAGCATACAAAATTTTGCTTACCTCATGAAGCTCAAAAATTATTTTTGTGTGATGCCTTATTAAAGTTATCAGGGGGTATAACTTTGGTATGGTTTGAGCGGGAAGCCTGATCGAGGCATGACTTTCCCCCTAGCCACTTGCATGGGTGTGAGTGGATGCCAGCCATGAGTTTATGTGTCTCACCTTTTAGGACTTCTCACTTGACAGACAACTTGAAGTTCCATCACCTCAAAGTGAGTATGCATTTTTCTTTTTTTTGGAAAAACAACCTAGATCTGATCCACATCGGGATGGAAAAATGGTTGAAGCTTGATCCAAGTATCTTTTATCGTTTTCCTTTTCTTTCTTTTATCTTTGAAAATGTATGCTTTTTCTTTGTTGTTATTCTTTACATTATTTCATGTGTTTTCTTTTGTGCCTATGTTGGTTTTCCATGGGATCTTGATCTTGGGAGCTTGATCATCCCTCTTGCTTGTTGTCATCTCATGTCTTATTGGAATTGGTGTATTTGAACCCCTATTGATGCGTGATTGTCTACTTTATTGTGAGTTTGAAGCAAGTTGATCCTCTGACTAAAGTGGGGGCTAGATGTAGTGTAGAAAAATGTATCCCTTTACATTTTCACACTTATTTTGGTCCCTCCTTGTGGATTATGGCTTAATGTTTCCTTGAATTAGTGTTGTAATGTGGATAACACATTCACATTAGGTATTGGGACCTTGTGAACTAATGGATTTCAATGACATCTTGTTAAAGTGTTATAACTCACTTTCACACTTTTCTAGGGTTTTATCAAATAACTAACCATAATAAACCTATTTTTAATTAAAATCAGAATTAACTTTGCCTTTTTTTGAGTGTTGTAAAGTCTTGTATCACACTTTCACATTCCTCTAGGCCTTTCATTAATAATTGGGATTTCTTATACTTTAATTGGCCCTATTTTGTATCCAAAAGACTCATTTATTACATCTTTTTGAGGATAATCCTGACACCAATTAGTATGTAATCATAATTTAGGTGTTTCTAACTTGTGTGGCCTAGAGTTAGTGTCTATGACTCATTTTTCACCTTGGGTGAATGGGTCCCACCTGGATCTTTTAGCCATTAACCATTTTTCACACCTTTCTAAGCAATTTTGATTTTTGGTCCCATACATTATGCTCAATGGGACTCATTTGCCACCTTGGATGAATGAATCCCATGTGGCCCAAAATTAAAATTAATTCAAATTTATAGCAATATTTTATTCTCCTACATCTAATGTCAGCTTGTAGTGTTGTAATTTGGGGAATTCTCACATAATTGACTACAAATACAACGTTCTTTCACTCATATTCAACACCTAGCATTCAAGAAAGTTCATTAAATAATTTGAGCATTCACAAGAGCATTCAAGAGCTTTCCAGGGAAGATTATAAAGCATTTTCGAGTAGTCTTCAAATGCCAATCATCATGTCAAGGATTTCATATATCATGCTTGATATTGTGCTAAAAATTGTGATGTAGGATTTATGATTCAAGCAAGTGTTTCAAGCAATATCAACTTCATTCAAGCAAGATTCAAGAACCACATCCATGGCATCCATTTCAAGCACATTTGTAGCACCTTATTGCTAGGGTTTG
>VDFB02053069.1:0-23185 GCA_007258455.2 Sequoia sempervirens
CTGAGTATTGAGCAGTGAAGGGTTGAAAATGGCACTGCCAATATTGCCTTGACATGGGTGGTGATAGAGGATCTAGTAATTTTGGGAGAAAGCTGACAAGAAGGCAAGGTCAAAACCTTCAGAAAGGTCTATGGACAATATCTGATAGGTTTCATAACTGAGGAAGCTGCTGAATGAACATCTGTGAATCAAATTGAAGTGATGCTTTATCAACAGTGAAGAACTTCCAAAAGTATAGCCACAAGATTTCAAACATTGAGTCATTCGATCACGTGAAGGTAAAAACTCAGCAAGCCCAGAGGACATAACCAGCTAAAAACTCCCATATTTTGTTTCTGTTTTGGGTTAACAATAATGAACTTGTCATTAGCCCAAAGTTAAACCAATCTTTTGCAAACTATTTCTCCCTTTATCTGCTCTACAAAATCACCTACCCAACAAACAAGATACCTATTGTTTTACCGTAATTTTGTTGAGGGCTATAATCCATGCATGTGGTGTTTATTCAGTCTTTGGTTTTCATCTTGAAAGCAAACAATGTAAAGGCACCAGGAAATAGATAATTGCAGGATGTATGCATACACAAATGTCTGTACATTATGTATGTAGGAACATGTGTATATGTAAGATTCAAGCACTCGTATCTATAAAATTCTTATGTTCCCCAGGATGCATTCCTGTACCAGGAATGCCTTGGAAATGCCCCCCTGCCATCCCCTGTCAACGTCCTTTTTTGAAGAAACATTCTAGAAACAGCAGCTCTACACTGGGACAGCTGGGTACATCAATGACGTCCGCCAACCATTCCAAGGATGGTTGGCTGTCCACACACAGAAAAAGTCTATATTTTTTTAAAACCCAGGTTTATTCTCTTGGATACATCTTTATACTTGAATTAAAAAATGCATTGCTGATGCCATAGGGTCCAATTAGTTCTTGTTGTTTGTTTTAGCAGCAGATTATAAACAATTTTGAATTTTGCTTATACCAATCATACTATTATAGTGTGATACTAATATCAAATACAACACAGAAGTGATAAATTATGAAAAATGATGCTGCTCCTCAACCATGCTGGAGGCACTGCCCTCAAACCCATGCAAGGGGCATTGCCCCTCGACCCTGCCAGAGACTGCCACCCCCAAACCCCCGCTCTAGTTTTTATAAATAAATAAATAATCATTTTGTGCAGTGCTAGATGGACAAGCAACATTTTTTTATACATACATAGATGACCACATCCTTTGGGCATTTTGTTGTACTTTTTATGTAATATATATTTACATTAACAATGAAAGCAATGGAATTTTGACATTTGTTAATTTGTGTGTTTGACTCTCATGTGAAATCTCAATTCAGCTCTAATGTTATGTAATAACTTGATAGGGATATATAATTTTCCCTATTTCTTTAATAGCCATCCCCTAAAAATGGCCTCCAAAAAAATCATCCCTGAGACATGCTCCCCCATACCCTGTCATCCCTGCCACGGAGAATTGGTGTAACATAGTAAAATTTCCATGGGAATGATGAGAACAGAAAGTAAAGAGACATAACAGTTAGTGCACGTAAGGATTTTAGTATGTAACCGCACAGATAAAAGTACATTACACAAACAGAGTAGACAAGGTTCATTTCAGATACATAATTTTAGTGAAGCAACATGTCCAAGTTTTCTGAATGACCGAGAAACATATGATTGATATGGAATGGAAATAAAAGTGTGTATGTAAAAAAGATGAGTTGTTTTTATTGCAATACTACAAGCATGTAAATATCCATGAATATACATCCTTTAAATGAAATTACAAAGTTCACCCAACATTCAATTACTGTTTCTTTAAACAATTGAGCTTAAATAAGAAAAAACTCAAGCTTACAACTTCATTCTCAGTTTCGATGTACTCCACAAAAGATCCAACTGCCCTGAAATAAAAAAAACAATTATGTTCAGATTTTTCAAATTTCAACCAAAATCAGATAAGTTGATGTCTGACATAAACTCAGATTGCCCAGGCTAGATTAACAATATATTAGGATATACAATTCCAAAATAAGAGTTCTTGAGTCTCAAGTTTCCATTAAGATAAACATTGTCTAGTACCATCTAAAAAGCCACAAAACGATTAATTCCTGACATTAACTTAGCTTTTCAGGAATCTTTAAACAACTGTACTCTACATTCCATAGGAGAATCCATAAATATAAACATCATTTAGTACCATCTTGAAGGCCGTGAAATAGTATACTATGCAAGTTGCAATAACTGAATTACAAAAATGGCACTCACTTTAAAGCAGCAATTCTAACACGATTGCTGTTTTCGTCTTGTAAGGATTTTACAAATACTGATTGTAGTGTAGAAAAATGCGGTCTCAAAACATCTCCAAGTGTCTCTGTTAAAGAGCTGAAGAGAATCAATGCAACCTGATAACAAAAAGGCACATTGAGGATTAAATTATCATATGTGAATGCAGACACAATATTAGAAACTAAAAGTGCAGTCACTTTCCAGTATCATGAACATCATAAGAGCCTGGCTAATGATCCAGTTGACAATTGAATCATGCAAACCAGATATAGCTTGTCAAGCATTCAAGGACATGCATGCATAGATAAGCACACAAAATTGATCTATATAAACCATAAAGCTTGTCACTTGTAACTTTCCCTTCAGCACATGCATACACCTGTAGACACACACACACACACTGCTCTGAACTGCCATGTCTGTAGATTAAACTATTAATGTGGAGTAGATATTTTGCAAAAATGTAAGCAATTGTCTTGAACTTAAAAATATTATGTTTGAGTCAATTTCCACTTGCTAATTCTCTTTTTAGTTCACACTGCTACTAAACTAATATAAACAGCCAGCAGAAGAGTACACCCACAGTCCTCCACGAAAATCCCAGAAACAATTTTTTACCCCTTACACTGGACAGTGCATCCTTAAGAATGTTAGATATCACTAACCCAACCAGTTACAGATGAAGCCAAGTTACCTGTTTAAAATGTTGGTCTACAATGCAAGTCGCACACATGTCAAAGGGTATATTGTGAATAAGCTTTGCAGTGTAATTGGCTCCCTGTATCTTTAAGTAAGGTGATATGTTCAACATAGACATTCTATAAGGCATCCCACTTGTATCAGCACAAGAAACTTAATAACATAATATGACTTAAGCCCCAAGATTCTTTTTGCCTAATTGGCTAATTTTTCAATAACTATTTTAACCTTAAAATACACAAAGTTTATATTTGCTAAAATATACATGTATCTATTGAAAAATGAATAACTTCAATAATCAATTTAAAACTCATAAAAATTTGAAATTCCTTCAAATTTTTCCTGCCATACAAAATCATTGTGTATGTCAAATCATCTTCCCAATGACATAAATAACAGTGCTGTTAGAAAAGCATCACATTGTTATATTGTCAATGGACCCACTTATGTGATGCATGTGATGCACGACATTTAGACATGTGCTACTTGAAAGATACGAGGTTGTTACACCTACCTTCAACTGTTCCCACCACAATTGAACCATTGTAGTTTCACAGTTCACCCACTTGATCTAGAGGCAGAGCATTCTAACCACTCCTCAGCCACATCCTTCACTATGTAAAGGGTTTTAGACTTTAGTACATTCCTTTTGTAAAAATACAGCAACCTTATCATCTAGTGGGATATTGCTACTGGCAGCAGTTTGGCTGCTAATTATTTAGTCTTGTAACTTTGCTTATGATCTTTGGTTAAAAGAGATAAGATGGTACCAAAGCAGTGAAATGAGTGTGTGTGTGTGTGTGTATATCAAAACTGCTTTTTGAAAAACCTAGAAAACAGCATGTTGAAAGATGTAGGACATGATTGCTTGCGATTGATTGTGGGTCTTTCAAGTGTAATGCTACTATGACAAAAGTATAAATAGAATTCCATTGCTTGGGATTAAATTAAGAAAAAATTGCGAAAAAACAAAAACTAGAAA
The DNA here is from genome assembly GCA_007258455.2 of Sequoia sempervirens. NCBI lineage: Eukaryota > Viridiplantae > Streptophyta > Pinopsida > Cupressales > Cupressaceae > Sequoia > Sequoia sempervirens. The sequence goes on from VDFB02053069.1 coordinate 3,993, forward strand.
ACACTGAAATATTCATTAAAGCAAGGAAAAAAATATGTTTTTTGTTATTTCATGCCAAATAAAGTGTGCAGAGAGAGATTTAATAGTAAAAGTATTGCTTTATGTGGTTCATGCCTCCCTTTTCAATACTTTAGGTTTAGAATTAGATCACATGTTAGGCTCCCTATAAAATAAACTAGGGATACTACCTCTAAAGCCTTGCATAAACAAGCATAAAATCAAAATTACAATATTATAAAGGCAAAATATTTAAATTTCACTACACTTCTTGTGATTTCTCAGGGAAGCTTGAATGCTAAGTGTTGAACTCAGAAACAAGTTTGTCTCCATTTCGCTAAAAACATTTAACTAAAGCTTTTCCATCTAGCACAAGCCCAAGACAATTTTTATTTTTAATCTGGCAGCAGGAACCCCCAGCAAGGTCAAGAAGCAGTATCCCTCCCATGGTCTGGGTGCAGTGCCCCAAGCATGTTCCCTGTTGCAATCCAAAACAAGGTTGAGAGACTGAGTCCCCATCACCGAACCCAAATTAAGGCCTTCTAGGCCACATGAACCTTCATGGTGCATACCCTTTTTATGATTTTACTGCTTTTAACCAAGCTGTAGATCCTTCAAAAAACTGAGATTGCTGAGGCCAAAGGAACGGCAATTTGAATGTAATAAATGGAATAAACTGCTTCTCACAAATTTTGCCCAATTTTTAAAATACAAATTTGAATCTTTGATGTGCACCTGTGCTATGAGAAAATCCAAATCTATAAAGTAAAAATGAGGGAAATCTTGAACAAAAGAAAGGGTCTCTATAGACAAAAATGAAAATAGTTTAATCCCTGATTTAATTGCAATTTAATCAGGGATTGCACTTGAATTGTGTCTCAAAATCATGCCACATTTCTTTTTAAATCTGATGATCCACTCTGGATGGAATTGTGTCTGTGTTGAGTTCATCAGCTGTTCAGGTGTTTACAATCTGCCAAATCTGCACCTATGCAACATTGGCAATTCATGTGAACTAAGAATTGAAGTGATTGTAAATCTGCAACAGAGCAGAAGGTAGACATAATGTGTCATGAACGTAAATTCATTTCCCTAATCCAATAATAGGAGTGCAAGACAGGTTTGGGGTCAATAAGTAGGAGGCATTTTCGACAGCGTGTCAAATATTCACCTCTGTGAGCATCACCTAGATGCAATGAGTGCTGAGTGGACCATTCATCATCATGAGAGATGGGTTCTTGTGAACCACTACTCATGAAACATGGGTCAATGAGTTTGACTCAAAAACTATAAGGTTTGGGGTCTCTTGTCGAGGTGCTTGAGAATTGAAATAAAGCACCAACTTCAATGAACAGAAAATGGTTTGGGCAGTATATCAGTTCCCTCATATCGTTTGTATTCATTCCCTATTATGAAAGAGAGAACCGCTCAAATAAATCTACATTTGTTTAGCTCCACTTGATTTCAGGTTTTGTGTGTCTTTATTTGTTTGCTTTGCTGCATAGTTTTTGTCTTCTATTACTTTGTTTTTATTCAATTTTTAATTTTTTGTCTTTGGTAAGATTTAATACATTAAATTTCAAATATGATGATTGTTTTATTTTTAATATTAAAATTCAATACATGAAATTTCAATATTTTAAAATATTTAGTTTAGATTTTTAATTATTGATATATTTACAATTAATTTTTTGTCTTTGGTAAGATTTAATACATTAAATTTTAAAATATGATGATTGTTTTATTTTTAATATTAAAATTCAATACATGAAATTTCAATATTTTAAAATATTTAATTTAGATTTTTAATTATTGATATATTTACAATTATTTAAATTAAAGTCTTAATATTTTAAATTTAATAAAATATTATTTATTTATCATATTAAAAAAATTGTAAAATAATTAGTCAAATTTAATCACAATTTTGTTTTGGTGAATTTTATCTTTGCTGAATTTGATCCATATCACAACCTTGTGACATAGTACCCATGCATTCAATAACTCAGATATTTTGAAATTGAACCAAAGAGAATTTATAGGTAAATCTTGCCTCTTCACAATTCTTATATGTGTTTCTTTGGTGTTTTGGGTTGCTGTGCATGTTGTTTTAGCTTATTGTGCTTGTCCTTTTGAATCACAGTAGTGTTGGGCTGATTGTAGCCATGAATTAGTAAATATAAATCCTACTAGGAGGATGGTAATGCAAATCAACTAGCAATTACCTATAAGATTTGATAATGACCTCCAATCATCACCATGAGGATCTAATAGGATGCATTGCCATACAAACTACATACATATTTATGTTATCCTTGTCATTCCTCCCCACATCTATGTGTACAGAAAGTATAGGATAGGCAGATCATAACACCCTGCTTAGAGTTAGTCCCAATGTTAGTTTGCCAGGTGACTTTGCAAACCAAGTCATAAAAAACATGTGGAGACAGGTGAATAAGATGACAATCATTTTTGTGAGCTACTAATAAAGTATCCCAGCTTCTCACTCCCATTCTAGGTAAAGCAGACATGCTTTGATTTTCCATCAAGGGGTTTCTAGTTCTCTTTATCCAAAGCCTTAGTCACAGAGAAAAGTAATCAGGGGTGAAAGCGGGCATTACTAGTTTTCTCTTTGAATAATTGATGTTGAATGCTAGGAGACATTCTAGGTGCAGTACCATGCATCCTCCTAGGATTGTCCAAGTCTAAGCCCTAGACATTCTCCTAGGGCATTATCGATTCTTATATTGACCATTCAGTAGTAATTGAGAATGATGCTATTGGCTCTTATGGCCTGAGCTTTATTACAAATGTATGACTATGTTGGTTTCTAGCCTTGACCTCCAGCTCAAGTATTAGCTTACATCAGTTTTGTGCTTCGTTGAAAAGTCTTTCCCTTGAATGGCCATTTGAACTTGGAATTAGATCATATAGCTTGAAGTTTTACCTTTTTGGACTTACAACCTCTGGATTTTCTTGCATGTTCACACACTTACTGTTTTAGTGTTGTGTTTAGTTACTTTCCAAAACCTATGTTTCTTTCTACCTTAGCATTTTTCTACTGTAACTGTAGTCTACATCTATTTTCAAATATTGATCTGATCTGGCCATTTTTGGAGATTAATATAACTTCAGTTTTTCATTTTAATTACATATCATTTAGCTCTCTCAAGCCTTTACCGCTAAGGGAAGCATGTATATATTCAAGTTTTCTCTCAAAAAATAAAGGTTGGAAGAAATTAGGGAGCTCCCCTCCAGAAGTTTCACTTAAATTTTTTATTTTCCTACCCATTTTGCTCTCCACTCAAACAATCTCTTCTTCTAAGATCAAACTTCACACATGAAATATAGCTTGTCAATCTGGAACAAAATCACCCAGCAGTGGTTCGAGTTTATTTTATCAACTGTTTCAGAAATCCCAACAGTTATTTTTCCTAACTGCCAGGAGCAGATTTGGGACAGCCAGGGCATGGCACTGCCATCCCACTACCCTGTGAAATCCACTCCCAGCAGTTAAGGGAAAAAAAACAATCGGCATTTCTGAAACAGTTGATAAAATAAACTATTTCAAAATGTTACTAGGTGACTTCATTCCAGTTCAACCCATCCAAGCTCCTGAACCCACTCCATTTCAATTCTGCAGCAGCATCCATATGCAAGGAACCCATTAATGTAGTTTTGTGGAATTAAAAACTATGAGCTTTGTTTTCCCAATGTTAGCCTCCAGCAGCTCAGATTCACAGAGGTTGCAAGTGCATCTATCAATGTAGCCTCTCTGGTCATGAGGAATGAGGACCACCATTGGTTTTTTGTCTTGATATTATCACAAATACACTACTTGAGCTTAGCAATAATAAGGTAAAGATGATTGAGGATACAGAGCACCTTGTTTCACTGCAATGATGTATCAAAATCTTCCATAAGATGTGCAAAACATACCAATCACTCATTTACTGCTGTAACTATGTAGAGAACCTCTTCATAGAAAACACCAGCCATTGAAATTGCTCCAAGCAGATATGCAGTGATTGTGGCAATAATAGACTTTCATATGGCAATGCTTTGTGTTCCGAATGATACTCCTCATTACAAGGTTGTTGTCATAAGCATGTTAATCAAAACAAAATCCTAACTAGCTACTAATCCTTGAATCAGAAGCCATTTCATTTTTGCACATGTTGCCATATGAGAATCCAGGATAATGATGCAAAGCTAGGCCCAACTTATATCATAGACATAGATCTAAAGTTAGTTTGGCATTTCATATTGGCTGAATTACTGATAAAATATAATATAATGGCATTCCCTAATCTGTAATACTTAGGTTGGCCTGTAAAGGCCTAAAAACAATGATGTAGATTAAGACAATATGAATTATCCAATATGGTGAAAAGTAAATGCAGACTTCATTAAAGATGATACTGATGGTTGAGGTAAAAGATTCCATGGTATACATCAAAACTCAAATTGTAAACATTTAAATTTCCTTGCTTTATTCAGATGAGTTTAGAGGCAACTGCAAAGACCTTTCTGAGGTTATAAATGTTCTTTGGCATTGATTGAGACAGGCTTAAATTGAGTGGGTTGTTGGGAAAGTTAGAGGTTTAAGGCACATGAAAATTAAACAACCCAATCTGGGACATTGGGAGTACATTCCTTCAATAATAATGTTGCCAGAAAGTCTTGGAAGATTTTCTCAAGAGGCGTGGAGGTTACAAGCTCATTTTTTATAGACGATAATACCTTCATTTAATATTTTATGGAATCTCAAAAAATGCTACTACAATCATGCAATTAACAATTAGCTTCTTCACAGTTCTGCATAAAACAGACAATATTATTATATGGAAGCTCCTTTACCATCCAAAAAACATAAACAATTGCTTCAAGTTAAATTGCTGAGCAAGGGAAATTGCCAACAAACATCACAGGCACTGAGCTTACTTCTCGATGATCTTCCTGAACACTTTGACTACACTGAAATAAGAAGGGCAGCAAATCTGGCCACTCCCCTGCTGGAACAGCATACTTTGCTACCACACTTACAATATTTGCACTTGCTCGCCTAACTGGTGGGCTGGAAAAATATCCGAAAAAGAAAAATCAAAAAAGAAAAGATTGAAATTATATAACAGATGAAAATACTCAGTAAAGAGTCATATAACTGACATATGTGAAACAGCAAATAATTATCCTATTCTTGTAACAAAGATAATAGAATATAGTATTTATTTATGCCACTTTCCTCAAAAAGAAAAAAGACCTTTTGATTATGTTAAAAGAGGCCTAAAGTAAATTCTTTATACAATATAGTATTTATTTATGCCACTTTCTTCAAAAAGAAAAAAGACCCTTTAATAATGTTAAAAGAGGCCTAAAGTAAATTCTTTATACAATGGCCATGCAAATTTAGAACTGAAGTCCGTAAAAATATATGGGAGGAGAGAGAGAAGAACCATTTTTGTAATTTCTTTAACAGTAATCCAATCAATTATTTCTGTTGCTTCATTTATTGGGATCTTTGTGAAGAGTGAAATGACATCAAAATAATAACATTTCGGTGGCTATCCATTATTTGTTCCTTTATGAAATCAACAAATGACAAGAAGTTCTCAATGTAAGAGGAACTTTTCTCCTACGAAAGATCTAAGTTTTTCAGCAAGATAGGAAGCCAATTGATATGGTATGTCAGGAAGTTTATGTTATCAACATTCAGTCTTACCAGACCACCTTCATTACATATTTTTAGTTAACGATAGACTCTGTTTTATTTCCTACTTAGGCAAGAATCATTTCTTAATTGCTTCATCTAGAGATGTGTTCTTGAGTGCCTTATTTTTCACTACTTGTATAATCTTATTTAAGGGGTTTTTGGAAATCTTCCAATGGTGCCTACTGTTAGAATTTGTCATAAACAACAAAATCTACCTAGTATCTAAAGCCAATAAGCTAATTACAGAAACATGAAAATATAAGAAATGATATTCAATATAATGGAGCAAATTGCAGAAAGTAATGTACAGATATATAGGCATCTTGGATCACTGAATCAACGAGATGACATGTGCACGAGGTAAAAATTCAACTCCCAATCAAGCCGAGAGCTAACTGTTGAAAATTAGGATTTTAGATTACTAATCATTATAAAGAAATATAAAATAAATAAAATTAGAATTACAAGATATATGATTAAACACATAACACAATATATACGTGGCAAAACCTTTCCGAGTAAAAAACCTCATAAAGCATCATTACATAGACCATATCTGGGGATAGCTTCTCCTCACTTCCACATGGCCAATAATACCTCTTGTGCACAGTGATTGAATTCACTATAAATCTCAAAATTCCATACCCTCTCAATGAGAGGGAACCTCCTTAATATAGGAGAAGGGGTGGCAAAATACCTTTAAAGGTATTAGTCACCTATTCAAAACTACCATTTATAAATAATCAATAATCTAAAAGTTATTAGACTATAACTATTTTAAATAGGATATGCTTAATAAAGCATATAATATATACAAAGTTTTACAACCTTATATCAGAACAATATATAAATGTTATAAGGGTATGACCCCTAATAACACTATGTAATGTCCCCTAGTTGGGGTATGCCTGATTTTGCCCAAAAGCAACAATTCCAACAATATAATTTGTTTTACAAATGGCATTCTAAAATTAATCATATAAAAGTTATTGAACTTAAGAGTAAATGAATAATTAATATAAATAACATTGCCTAATTGGGTCTAATCTATAGTTTCATTTCCAATAACCAATCATTGAAAGGATTGGAAAGGAAAGCAAGGTAGGACGCCCAGAGTCTGTTCATCGCAATTAAGCCCAAGAGTGTGGCAACCACCCCTTGGCCCCAAGTGACAAGAACTCCCATACCATCCAACATGGGGTGGTCCACTTACATTGTGGAACCCGGGGACTGTTCATCACAATTAAGCCCAAGTGTGTGGCAATCACCCCTTGGCCCCAAGTGGCAGGAACTCTTGTTACCATCCAACATGGGGTGGTCTACTTACATTGTGGAACCGGTCTGCTGCCTTTCCCAATCGTGTTCCCTTGCAAATCCATGCCTGATTGCTTATAGGGAAACTATTAGATTAAATCAATCATTATAAGAGCCTCAAATAGATTAGAAATTCCCATTAGTAACTAGGTTAAAGATACATAAGAGAGTATATAAAAACATTATACTACATCATGATGCATACCAATCACTTATTATCTTCAATGGCTGCTGCCTTTCTGAATGCAGATGTTTATTTATTTTTTGATCTCCTTGGATTTCATGACCAATTATATATATTCATAGTTATTTCTAATTAATTTCAAAACTTACAATAATTACTTTGGCATTAACATATATATGTATATACAATCTTGCCTATAATATTTAATCCAATAGATCTCTTATAATTTCCAATCCTTATTCCTTTGTTTCCAATCTCCTGCTTTTTCCAGATTTCTCATTGGTATTCATCCCAATCCATGCCTTCACCAAACGAATTAACCTCCTTTATATATCTTTCATTTCTTGGGAGTTGCACCTCTTCATTATTAATGCCTTTCTAGGAGAGTCGCAACTATTCCCTTAATCGCTGATCTGAAGCTTTTAATTTTAATTTAATATCTTTTAATTCCAGGGGTCACTGCCCTTAGAATCACTCCCTTTATTAACATTGCTTTGCAAGCGTCACCTCCTTCAAGTTAAGCGCTGCCTTTATTGTTAAAACTTAATACTGCCAATAATAATCCTAAATGAAACTTAGTCGGCCTTTTTAAAATAAACTACTTATTTAATTCTAGTCGGCCCCTTTAAATTAGTTGCTGCTATTTATGGGTCAGCTGTTTCTTTGCCTGATTTTATTTATTCATAAAGGCTGCAATTTTAATCAAGGGCTGCTAACCCTAGTTTCTAGCAGGGGCATTACACATTATATTCTAACACTCTCCCTTAATGTTAATACAAAGCATCACCTATCAATTTTTATAAAATAAAAAATGAAGTACCCTAACGTAGGTCTTCTTTGACAATGATAAGCAGGGGCACAAATGTATGCCAAAATGAAGATCATGTATTCTGAATTACATGAAAGTCATCTTATCATAATTTATAATCTTAATGTTTTAATAAATGATGCTTTTGAAGTCCTAAAAAAATTTATTGGAGCCTAGGACTCCTCAAACTAGCCTCCCCCAGGTTTGTTACAATGCTTTTATATGTGGAAGACTATAAAGAGATGAATTTTCAATATGCCATAAGGACTTATACGTATAATGCCTAGAGATCTTATGTTATGCCTATTAGGTCTTATATCCAAGATTTAGCTATGAGGAGGTGTCATTGACATGTACACTCCCCCTCAATGGCATGATCTTCATTTGGTGTTTGGTTATGGTGAAATGGGTAAGGCATGCCATGTGTTAGAATAAGGTTGGCTTGGTTCATTCATATAGTAGTATTGCATATAATTATGTTAATATGTGAGATTATGCTTGGCTAATAAGTCATGATTGAAGAAATATTTTATGTAAGGGCATGCAAGGTCAAGATTTGCTTGGTTATTGAGTTCATTTTCATAGACTGGTGAGGGAAATAAAGGACTCTTGGATCCTTAAGGTTACAAGGGGAATTATATGAATTGTATCTAGAGGAGCTTCAAGGATTACATGTCCTTTTTATATGTCATTGTGTAAGACTAGTTAAAAACCACAACTTTGGTCATGGAAAAAAGCTAAAAATAAGTATTTGATTATCAGGCTGCAAGAACTTGATGGCATTGGGTACTTATATTAATGGCTCCATGCCACACTTTCAATCACGATAAATACTAAGAAGAAGTAAACCTATTCTTAGGCTGTAAGCACCTACAGACATTAGATACATACATATATCAATGATTGTGACCTTTAGTCCATTTTCCATATTGCCTACCTTTTTTAGATGTCAGATTAATTACAACAGATATAGGGATTAGAACCTCATAAAGTTGGCTAGGGATTCAAACTACCCATCTGAAAAATTGTAAGACAACCCAAGGGAATGAAAACTATAACTGCACTCTTGCAAATCTCACCTCCAACAGCTTGGGTTGCCTCACAAGTTTCTTCTCATTATGCTGCAGAATTCAGAGTTACCTTTGTGACCTTTTGTCCTCTTAACTTTATCCTTTTTGGTTGCTCCAGAAATATCCAGAAGATCATGGCAGATAGGGTTGGCTACAATCTGTGAGACACCTGATCATGGATCAGTAGTACCTTCTTGCTCTCTTACACCAATCAATTGTGAATTTTTGGACTCCACTAGATAGCCTAAACTCCATGAGATTTCTATGGGTCATTTTATCAGCAGAATCCACTTTAAGGAAGGTATCCACAAAGTGTTTAGCATCTGTTCCATTAATTTCATATTTCTGTGGAATAAGCTTTCACAACTTGAGTTTTGTGGATATAGTTCACATTTTAAAGTTTTGGAAAAATGAAATTGCATCTCATACTGTGATTATTTGAGATTCCTAATTGAAAAGATAAATACACTCTCACACTATATCTTGTTTTTTGCAAATCAAAAAGAAAAGAAGTACATATGTTAGTGTCCATTCTAGATAAACTAGAGTTTAGTTTTATTATTTTACTTTAAGCATTTAGTCCCATCGCAAGTAAATATTGCAGAAGGCCGACTTTGATTGCAACTTGCCAACTTTTTAAGACCATAGTGATAGAACTTTCATACAATAAAACTGTAACCCTAGCTTCTCTATCATTTGTTCCTGTTCTTCTATCAACCTGTGGTTGCCTACTTTTGACTTTAAATGTTTTTATTTTTGTGGGATTTTCACCAAATGGGAATATTTTTCATACTTGAGTAATCACCCTACTGACTATTTTCCATGAGCAGTCATTTCTCTATGACCTTTTAACTCATTGTGTACATTAGTGAATAATCACAAAGCAAAAAGCTTGCAAAGCACAGAAGCACTTCCAAACATCTGTAACTATGGGGAGGAACCACGATTTTTAGAAAAGCCTTTGGGTTTTGTTAGTTATGACAAAAAAACACATCCATCACATTAATACATTGCCCTACCAGTAAATTCATCCTTACTTTGTTGGTTGCTTATAGTTGCCCCATTCTCTCTAGCATTAGGCCTTACTGAAGAACTCAACAGTGCAGAGAAATGTCAACAGTTGTTTAAGTTTTCAACATTGAGTAGAAAGGAACCATGACATCACTTGAGTACACTGAGAACAACTAGGAAAATCCAATTTGGAAAAGATTACTAACCCTAAAAGAAAATGTATAGTGATTGACTAATCGAAACCTGAACAGCCAAAACTGTTAGCGAGAGACACGTTTCGTAAAACACAAGCTGCCTGCTAAAACAAGAGATATGAATTGAAGGAATGCCATAACATTTACAATTTCGGCAAACCGAAAAACTTAATTACACTTCTAAAAACAAACCCTTAGCTAGTGATTTTGTAATAGGCATATATACAGCACTGAAGCAGTGGCTTAGAACCAAAAAAGCAAATCGAAACGAAGGATCTGATTAATGAAAATATTTAACAAAGGCCGGAAGTTAAAATCCGACCTGTGTTCGCCGGTGATGCTTTCGATCAAGGCGGACTTAACGGAATCTCTGACCTGCGGAGAAAGCTTCATCCAATGGCCGGTGATCTTTTTGCGGAGAAGGACAGCTGCCAGCTGCCTGACATTGGCAGCCTTGGCGGTGCGAATGTGCTGGAGAAGAGCGGGCACAACCTGAGGATCTTTCGCCAGGCGTTTTATCTGCTCCTCCGCCTGCCTCCGCGCATCGTTATCGGGCATCAAGAACTGTATCAGCAGAAGCTCCAGTGACTGAGACATTTTTTTCTTTTCTAATTTTCCTCTTTCTCGTCGCCACGTCCCGCAATCGGAACCCCTGCTCACCAATGTCCCCCACTGGAATGCTTCTCTATTACAGATATCTTGTGATTGAAGGTTTTAGGTTGGGCAAAAGAATCTGAGATTTAAGGTCTATTACACCCGCTTTGGTTTGCGACAGTCTAATTATTCACCGCCTCTCTTTTATCTCCGTGTTTTTCTATTAAACAATAATTATTCTTATTTATTTTATTATATCGTTTGACGTTCTTAGTTCGTCACAGTGTCAAAGTGGGCTCTTTCGCGCACCAACCCTAACGGGCCAATTCTGTATTATGTGTGTATAGATGTGTAAGGTTAATTAAACAAAAAATAGTAACAGGAAATTTATGTTAAATTGTAGAGTCAATTTGTCACTATTTAAAAATTAATGTTTTCAATTTGAGGATTATTTTAAAAATTATTGTAGTTTAATTTTAAGTCATATGAATTTGATTTGATATGTGAAATTGATTTGTGTCACGTGGGAATGATCTAATAGAATGTGTTAGAAGAAATATTTGTCTTCACCTTTCTAACATGTGAATCTGTGAAGGTGGTGTCTAGAGACACCATTTAAGAGTTTGATAACTCAATAGGTAAACAAGTTTTCCTATTTCAAACACCTTAGTGGATTATATTAATGATAACGAGTAATATTAAATACAGTATACACAAACATGCAAATGGCCTATATAATAACTATATGAATTTGTTTTTTTTTCCCTTTAAAAATCAAAGCGTGCCCTAATTATTCTCCTTGGTGTTCTTTTGTCTTTCCTTGTGTGAACTTAAATTCACATTGAATGTCTTTAAATACAATGACATAGCAACATGAAGCATAAAATGTGTGTTAATAGATTCATAATGGCTATTAGAAAGGGGGTGAGAAAGTTGAACTTTGAATTTGAACATTTGAATTTTGGGATCATTCCTACATGCCTCGAGCTTGAACAAAGTCAATCTTGAGTAGCGTGGAAATGAACTGTGGGGGTTAAGTGGGGTAATAAGTGAATGTACAAAAGTAAGTGCAAATGGGATAAAATCAAAATAGATAGATGGTGAATGTATGCAAATTGGTGCAAATAAAGATGAAATAAATATGAATAGGAATCAAGCTATAAGCCAAGCCAAGCACAAGAGTGAATCACTTGTTGATGTGTTATTGCAATAAAGCACTATACCAAGGTGGCCATAAGAATAAAAGGTATAGTAATTTCACCATTATATTTTTACCCACCTTGATGCATGTACATATATAATATGAATATTCATTTTAAAATATATGGACAGTCTTAGCCAACATGAAAAGTAAACATACAGACACTTGCATAGGATGTTACTTTTTGAAAAGCACATAATAATTTTTCTTATATTCTCCTTGGCATGAGCACTCCATCAAAACCTACAAAATAATAAAAAGGTATGCGACAAGTAGCTCCTACCTTATAATCAAAATAAAAAATAAAATATAAGTTGATTTAACTATCTATGAAAAATGAGAAGAGAGAACAAGTGGGAAATTTCACCTATATAGAAATTGATACGAAATACTTTACATTAAAAATAGATGCATATCTACAAAAGTCATAAAATTAACTAGAATAATGTTCCTCTCCATTATTTGACCTCGAGGAAAAAAAAAGTCCATTTAATTTTCAACAAGAATTTTAAAATCTATAAACTTGCTAAAAACTTCATATTTGTGCCTCAAAAAATAAATCAACATATAGCATGAGTAACATCATTGATGAAGGAAATGTAATAAGAAGATTTTCTAATTGAAGCAACATCCACATGACCAAAAACATCATTATGATCAACCTCTGATAATCTCTTTGATTTAATACTATCATAATTAAACTTTACTTTATTACCAAACACAATGCTTGTAAAATTTAAAATCTCTAAAATAACCAAACAAATTGTTCACCATATTTTTATTAACTATGATATTAAGCCCCTTTTTCACCAATGTGACCCATGTTATGATGCCACAACATATGCAAATTGAGTTTGCAATTACATATGTTGATTTATAACAAGTAAATGCATCAAGTTTGAAGAAATTCATACACCGAGATCCTTTAGCTAGCATTGAATTATCTCTAGCCAACCTACAACCACTCTTGTCAAACATGTCATGTACTTCAACATCATTCATTTTTTAAACTAAAGGCAAATTTTATGGTAATTTTAGAATGTGCAACACATCTATGAGTGAGTTTACTTTCTCATCAATGAACAAGTTTTACCTTTCCTTTGCTAACATCTAATGTAAATTATTCTTACCAAGGAACACCCCACCATCATATTCTTTATATGAATAAACAACACCCTGTGAGGAGCCATGTGATGTGAGACACTTGAATCAATCAACCATGAGTCATCACTAACAATGTTAGTGCCAACAATTAAAGCATCATTTTCATCGTTGAAGGATTTATCATTAGAGGAATTCTCAAAATAATTCTTCTTATTTCTACATTTATTTTGTATTGGCCTTATTTCTCGTAGTTCTAACACTTAAATATATTCATACTAGGATATTTAGACTAACTTTTTTACTTAGACCTCTCCTTATCCCCCTTCTTTTTACCACCTTTTTCAATGTGTCTACCTTGTATATTTAGAGCATCTTTATAACCCTCATCCATGGATTTCTAGCTCATTTCCTCACTAAACAAAGTGGCAACACACATGCATCAATTCAAGGATCTATAATAGAACCACTCAATCCAATGATTAGATTCTCTTAATATTTAGGTAAAGAGAAAAGTAAGAAAATGCACATATCCTCCCCTTCTAACTTAACATCAATGCTACCTAGCTAACTCAAAATAAGATTAAAAAAATTTAAATGATTTGGTATAGATTCTTCATCTTTTTTAAGGAATACTATTTTATTTTTAAATAAAGCTTGTTTACTGTACTCTTCATTTGATATTTCTTATGAATTCTCTTCCACAAACTAAAAGTGGTAGTATTCTTTGAGATATTCAAGAGTGTAATTTACAAGCCACAACCATATGGTTCCTTGTTCTTTTTTATCCATACTTCTCCAATCTTCAAACATTTGCAATCTTTGACTTTGTTGTCACAACTCTGTTGATCTCTCTTCCAACAAATTCTCCATTTTTAGTTTCCACACCTCAAATCTAGATCCATTAAACTTCCCCATATCTAATTGTGATGTGTTTGTATTACTTCTCAAACCACACTCGTATATGCAAAACCACTAGAATAATATTTTTAGACCTACAACCACAAAAAATCCACAAAATTACAAGAATGGTGTCTCCTTCAAAATTAAGTCATTGTTGTCATATGCCCAAGATTTATCACCTAGGAAAAACACAACCAACATTATTTTTTGTATAATTGATAACTAACTACATGTCTACCGTGCTTGACATGGTAGTGTAATATGCACACTAGGAAACATTGTGTGTGCAATGTCACTTTTAACAGAGAAAGAGGGAAATAATACGAGGATGGGTGTGTGGATTCATTCTTGCATACCCTTTGATAAAGGCATCCTATAAAGAGTTGGGTCTCTAATGTGAGAACCTAGGGAGTGACCTTACAATGAAAGATCCCCTTGTGGATCACTATGCACAACAAAATAAGGTTACATTATTATGGCACAACCGGAGCCCTAAAACACTAAATAATGAATTTAAATAAGATGGTCATAACCATATAATAGTCATGGAACTAGTCTAACTAGCATTGAATATCAAATAACTGAATGGATTATCTTAAGGGATAGACACTTAATACCTATCAAGGTTGCATATTTAATTGTCTAGATGATTATTGGTAAATATTCAATTAACACAACATGAGACCATTTATATTTCTAAGGAGAAAACTAAGAATTAACTCAAAGCACCTAATTCTAAAGGTTTAATAATGATTATATCATGAAGTTTTCAACTGAACTAATTGACAATAACTTTTAAACCTTAACCATAGTTATTTTAGTTATTTTTTGCAAGTTTTAAAAAAAGTCTACCAACAACTAACTTGATTCCCGAATCACATTGCAAGGATTAATTAAGTTAACTTACAAACCAATTTAATCATAACCTCTATGCAAAATTATAGTTTTGAATATACTATTGTTGTTATTTAAATTTTTCATTCTTAATCAGTAAAATAATGCACACACACAAATAAAGATTGATTTCACTACACAAATATTTGTTACAAACCTCATTAATTGTGTCTTTATTGCTAGATTTGGGAAGAAAATTCATCATAGTAAAATTGTGGAATGGGTTGAAAATTTGTGGTTGTCATGCTTGCCTCCCATATTCTTGTTGAAAGGTTTTTAGTGTGAAATTTTAGAATGAATGAGATTAAATGAAGATGCTAAATCAAGGAACCTGGGTATTGTTCAATTCAACCATATCATTCAAAAATGGCTGCCCAATTTCAATCCACAATCAAAGTTGATATGGGTTAGACTCTACAATCTCCCCTATAAATTTTGGACAATGAAATGTCTCAAGATGGTTAGAAACAATTTCAGCCTTACTATAGAAATCAATGAGGAGAAATTACAAAGGAATTCATTCCTTTATGCAATAATCTATGTTGCCTACATTAAACCTATTCCCCTGGAATTCTACATGGATACCCCGTATGAAAGGAAGCAAGGTATGTGAAAACGCTTCCTAACGCTAATCTAAGAGGAGAGATGTAGAGTTTTAACTCTTTTTTAGTTACAACATGCGATGGAAAATAGAGATATTGTTAAAATAACATCGCATGCAAGTATAAGAAGCTCACAACACAGGATACACATGGAGAAAACCCCACACTCCAAAACCTACACAATGTATTATCAAACCAATGTTGATTACAACACACTTGCAATTATACAAATGTTGATTTCTAGAGTATTTTGATAGCATAACGATACCTACAAACTACAACTTACATATCCCACTCCAAGACATCAATATATATCTAAAATTACAAGCATAGATGAAGCTTCATGAGCAAGCAATAAGAGACGGGCGTCCAAATCCATGTGGCACACTTCTCTAACACATAGTTGACTTCTTTGACACTTGTCCAATGTTCCTTACTCCCCTTACATGCCTCCATACTTGGGCACCCCAAATTTTCCCCAAATAGGTATGACATATTCCTTACAATGTCATAAAATCTACCATATATGACAACTCTTACAATTTTAAGAGAATTTATCATAATTGACTAAAAATAGAATATGCCTCTTACACTCTCTGACAACCTATCATAGATCAAACACTTTCCCATGAAAAGATGCTTTCCAACACTTGTCCAACCTATCATAGAATCTGGCGCTTACGTGTCATAAGATCGTCATAGGAATTTGTCATAAGATTGTCATAGGAATCCATCATAGAATCATCATAAGGATCCCTCAAAGATGCTGACACATGTCAATGAATCTCTTCCCAAAGTGAGATGCCTGAATTTACTTGTCACAACACGCTGACAACTCATAGTGACAATTCATATTAGATGACAAATTAATGTGGGCAAGAAATTACAATATAAGTATAATTAAATGAATATTTTAATGCTAGAAACTTGCAAGGGTTGAGACACCTTAATTCCCAACATTCTCCCACTTGTTGAACACCTTTCAAGAGCCAATCTAACTAGGTAATCAACTACTGGGAGCCGAAAGGCCCATAGACTGTGAACACAATCTAAACTTCTTCATGCTCAATGGCTTTGTCAAGGAATTTGCAACATTCATCAATGTATCAACTTTTTCAATATGCACCTTAACATATTCCACCATGTCACAGATAAAATATAATTGAACATCAATATGTTTTGTTATAGCATGGAAGGTAGGATTCTTTTATAGAAAAATAGCACTCTGTGTAACATGCCCATTGTTCTACCTAGAAATTTTACTATGTTTTACCCACAAGTGAATAGTTTATGCATCTAACATTATGAGCAATAAAATAAAATAAAATCTATTCAATAATAATGCACCATTTGAAACATAACCTTACCAAAATTTTAAAGAATCATTTCATTAATATAAGTATGATTTCACTTTTCATGTGTATTCAAGATAACATTTCATATTTACAAATTCCATATAGATGGACACATGATTACATAAAAATCTTCAAAAAGCTTACATAAACTAGAAATACAAATGGTCCAAAATGTCCTTCTCCCAAATCTTGGCCACCAACTACATGAGGAGAAGCATCAGACAAGTGTTTTTTTTCCAACCATGGACTTAGTGTAGTCCCCCGCACATCTACCAAACTTTGTAAGATGGGCCTCCCTTCGATGAAGAGATTGGTTTAGTAACCTCATCCTTCATATAACCTTTCCTAAGCATAGTGATGTGTCCTACATATCTAGAGCTACCATAATGTGGCTACAACTAAATGTATGATTTCCCAGTCTAGAATATAAATTGGATCACAATGAACTGATAGTGTAAACAGTGGCTACTTACACTACTTTGGCCAAAGATTCATCACCCAGTACTTTGAGTGAGGGTCATCTATTTGTCACTTTAATTGCTTAATTTGTATTGACCATTAGTATTCTATTTGTTGTACTCAAACCAAATTTTTTGCTCCATTAAGGCATTTTGATTAAAATGGTCTAAATCCTGTAAAAATGTAGTCAAAACTCAGTTTTGGACAAATCAAGTATGGGCTTTTAGTCAATTTGATGTCTGTAAGATACTGGCAAATTTTGAAAATTTTGAAAATTAGGGTTTTTGGACTCCCATTTTTACGCAAAGAATCGTAAAAATTGAAACTCGTTAGAATTGGTTGAAAATTATTTTGATTGCTTATTTCACTCCACAATCACTATGGTGAAGTCAAATTCAGTTAAAAGTCAATTTAAGCCTGGTGGGTAGTTTTCACCTTTTCAGGAGAAAAGCTAGGACCTCTAAGGTCGTCAATGGCAGTTGGCTAGTACCAGGTGTTGAAATCTAAGCTTGAAACTCATCGTAGAAGATTTTGTGGTGAAAGATGTTGAAAAAGATGCTTCACGACGGAGGGATTTTCAAATGGTGAGGTGTAAAAAAATATTGTCGGCTTACTTCACTTTGTAGCGTGGGAGATGCTTGTGTGCAATCAACATGCAAAGTCCAACTTTGCAGTAATGGGTACATGTGAAATGGTGAAATCTGAGTTGCACATAGCATCAACAAAAATGATGCTTCAATTCAGTTAGCTTAGCAAACAGAAGGCGGTGATTCGCGAGGCATAAAAAATGATGAAAATCATTTTAGAAATTACCAAGTCACGGTGACATTTAAGCCCCTATAGGCTAGAGGGTGCCCTTCAGTTGAAGACGAATGTAATTATCATGTAGCACCCCTCCATTTTTGCTCTTTTTATTGAGCGGTGTTCTTCTTTGTTATGTTTTCTTTTGTTAATACTTTGACTATGACACTTGGTTACTATTTGATTGCAAACTATAAATGATGTGAATGTTATATTTTGATGTGATGTATTTTATTATGATATTATCATTATGGCATGCCTTGGATTAGCTTAGCAGATATTTGAATTAATGATGTTTTATGCTGTTGATTATATATTATTGATATTAGATTCCTCAGTTAGTAATACTATATTGGTGAAGGGGATGAGATTGCCACAAACGTGGCCTAGCGGTCTGCAATTTCCTCTTCACAGTGTGTTTTATTATGTTATATAAATACATGTTCGATATACTCTTTGTTCGCAGGTTGACAGGTATAGGACATCGACTTCACTTGGTTTCACAAGTTTGAGCGTGTCCATTGGCCAACGGTATTTGATTGGGAGATAGTAACGGGGTTTCCTTGTCAAACCACAACCCTGTCATAGTGTGTCATCAGTTTGTGTCTAGTTTGTTGTTGGGTTATGTCGTCTTTGATGTTTTAATCATTTATATTCGGTGGAAATTATATGTGGGAATTAATATTTAAGTGGTGGAAATGATCATTTACGTATGTTAGATTAAATGGTTAAAAACTTTAAATTTAATTTAATTAATTAAATTTAATTTATGTGGTAAAGTAATTTAATTCTAGTGGTTAAATTTATTTTATGAGTAAATGAATTGATTAATTAAATTTTTTTGTGGAGTAAATAAATTAAATGATTAGTGTTGTTTTGAAGTGCATGGAATTAAAAGTGTTAAATTATTTTTGAAAAGAAAATTTTAAAAGTTGTAAATTCTTTTGAAAAGAAATTATTAAAAAAAATTAAATTCTTTTTGAAAAGAAATT
>VDFB02053070.1:0-19676 GCA_007258455.2 Sequoia sempervirens
CAAAGTGCTTCGAAAAATCAATGACCTCCTAGATCAACTACTCTTCACACTTTTTCAAACCCTCATAAATCTAGCAAAACATAACCAAATTTGACAAAACGAAAGGAAAACCTGACTATCTTTGATGCCTTGGATTCAACTGTGAGGTCCTTGAAACCCCAAAATTTATCCAACGAAATCTTTAAGCCAACATGAAACCCTCAAATATAGGAAGGAATCTACAACACTAGAGCTTTGATACCATGTGGGAGTTAATGGTGACTCCCCAACACCCCCAGGAATAGTTGCCAGACCAAAATATCTTCCACAAGAGAGAAAATGGAAAAAATACTTGTTGCAAAAATGCAATTTGAATATGATTGAATAATGTTTGAATATACAAATGTACATAAGATTCCTTGCTAATAAAGGAAAGGTGATAGATAGGATTAGAGAAGATTATGAAAAGTGTATTAATCGTATAACATGTGACAACAAACTAACTACCTAGGAATCATGCAATAAAGCTAGATAAGATAAGTTCTAGAAAAGCCAACTAAGACTTCTAGAAAGAGTTTTATATCCTAAGTAAACTTAACATGTGAATATGTCCCCTAATTACCTAGTGAGTGAATTAACTAGGTACAATATATTTATTCACACCAACATATTTTACCCTAGAAAATATATAAATAGGATCATTCATTCATTATTTCATGTCAAGCTCACACTTTATGCAAATAAACTATCCCAAAATCAATCATCATCCAAATTGAGTGTTATATTGTTGAGTTGCACCCACACACAATCAAGGTGAATAGACATATTTTTTTGAGGTTTGCATTGAATTTGGTAAAACAGAATAAAATTTTATTTCATTTATGCTTTCAAGTTCATTTTCTTTCTTATTTTTTTATTTCCTTGTGTAGATATTCTAGAATGCCTATACAACCTAGGTAAGACCTTTCAACCATATTTTGTTGTGGTACAAGGTACATGGATTTCCCCCTAAAATTGATCACAATGTACTTCCATGTGTTGAGATAGAGCTATGTAATGTCCCCTTCTTCAACCTAGGTGTTCAAAGAGGTTCCTTAAGCCTATTTCATTCTTGTAGGTTAATTCAAGGATTTAGAGAGGGAATATTTTAATTAATTAAATTTAAGTTGCCTTCCATTATTATTTTATGGGAAAAATTAGTTTAATTAATTAATTTATTTTAAAAATTGACCATTTGTGTTAAAAAGTGACTTTTCAGGCACCCAAACGCGAATTAAAAATTAATGGGTCACTTTTTGAAAAATTAAAATATTTTTTTTCTTAAAAATTCAAGAAAGGAGATATAAAGGAGCTGCTAATAGGAAAATTCATATCTTTTGGTTGTTTCATTTTCTCATTGTGAAGTTGGACATTTTTTTCATCTCAAACCATAGGATGAAAACCCTAAGGGTTATTGGCTTCAAAGAAGGGATTTTTCTTCCTAGTTAATCAAAGTGGATTCATATAGGATTCACAATTGTGCTTAATACTCTTGGAGAAGAAGTTGAATTGAAATGATATATCTCACTAGCCAGGAGGTTTCAAGTAGAAATTTTATAAAAAATTTGCAAGAAAATAATGAATTGGCAAGTGGTGTGTGAAGTGAAAACCAAATTAGAATCTTATAGTGTTGTATGTGCTATGAAAAATATTACCATAAAATCTAGTTATTATGCGAGCATGGTAATTTCCCCACATGTACCATCCTAAAGCCCATGAAGAGGGTCATACATATTACTAAGTCAACAAGGAGGGTTGATGTAGATTATATAAGGTTTAAAAGCCTTGTTACTACTTAGCGTAGCATCAAAAAAGGAATTGTAATCCCCTTTACAATTTCTCATACCATTATGTGGGGGTTTGAAATTTTTTATTCAAACATAAAATTCATATGTAGCCAAGTGAAGGTGTGAGTAGGTATTATTTAAGGAGACTATTGAATCATCTAGGTAATCCAAAATAATAATTTTTATTTATTTTACAATTGAGGGATAGGTTGGAAAATTTATGGGTGAAAGAAGAGATCCTAATGAGGTTAATAATATGTAGAAAATTTTGAATGGATTGGCTAAAAGACAACAACATATGACTCAATTATTGACATAATTTATGCAAAATATGAATAGAAATAAGGAAGATCAAAATAATATTAGAAATAATGGTAATAATGGAAATAATGGAGAAGTTAGTGAAACATAGAAAAAGGGGGTAGGTGAGTTATGTGTGTGGCCAATATGGAATGATTAAAAGGTTTAAACACACCTACCCTTTTCCTAATTTCATTAGAAAGAGAGGAGATCACTAAGGGATGGGATTGACTTTCAACCTTGAGGGGAGTCAATCCTATTTTGGATCTCTTGGGACTTTGCTTTCTTATGACATAAATTGATTTGCAATGTTTTGGAATGATTTAAAGTGCATTAAATAAGTGAATTATATTACCTAATACTTGAAATGCAAAGTTCTATGATACTAGAAACAAAAACGCTAATTTGCAGGAAAATCTGAGAAGGGTAGACTGGTATGCACATGTGATAAAAAAAATGGTTTTCAATGCCTTTAGTAGGACTGGTTCACCCTAGGGTGATTGGTTCCTAGTGTAGGTGTCCAAAAACACTTTTGCAGTCCTCTAATCCTAGATCTAAGCTTTTGATTTCTTCATGATTGGCTATCAAAAAGCTGGAAATAAAATATGAGTTTCTATAGCTTGACAATAGTGAATGCAACAAATGCAACTTTGTAAAATTGCTCCTTTGATCAAATTTTAGTCCTTCACCTATAAATCTACACATACAAATAGAGAAGCAAAAAAAATTGTTTTTGGGTGAATTGGGGTTTTCCTTAGTCAAACCCCATATTTGGTAATTAAACTTTGATAATGAAATAATGACAAAGTGAAGGAATTGATGAATGAAAACTTGCTTATTACAACTCACCAAACCCTTAATGGATGCCCTTGGAGGACTGGAGTCAAAAAAATCACTCTAAGGATTGGATCTCACATGAATTGGATTGATTTATTGATGCTTGAATTTTTGAAACCTACATCACAATGTTAGCTCCAAAACATTGCATGAACACACATGAACTTTGACATGATGATATGATCTTGATTGTTGTTGTAGATGATTGATAAATACTCTCTTCAATGCTCTTGAAAATAATTTTCTCTCATGAATTGATCCTTAATGTTGCTTAGATTTGAATTGATAAAAAGACCTTGTATAATTTATAGGTTTTTATCTAATTTCCCAACAATTAGATTCCAAAAGACAACACTTGTAACTTGAATTTGAATCATAAAAATGTTGTCAAAAACATATTAAAAATTGGGACCTAGGACTTGGGACCTATTTTCCCTTGGGTGAATGGGTCCTAGGCCTAAGTCCAAGACACTAAATTTCCAAGGTGTTTTAATTAATGTTAGAAATTGTTTAATATAGGTTTCCCTTTCAAAAAACAATTATAATAAGGCTTTGGAATGCATAATTTGGGTAATTAGAAGCTTAATTAAGTTTGATTAATTAAGGGGATACAAACAAAGTGTGAAATTATTAAGGTATACAATTTTATACATTACATTTATCCCCCACTTTAGTTAGAGTATGAGCCTACACTCAAACTCACACTAAAGTAGACAAATATATGTCAAGAGAGGTCCAAGTGTACAAATGTTAGAAAGATAGGATGAAAAGTGTAATGCCCCCGCCGCGCAACCCTAGGGGAAGTTGCAACTACAACCAATTTCACTACAATTTTTTTTTATAACAATTACAAATATGATAACAACACAATGCCAACAATCCCCTAAGGTTGCGAGACAAAGATTAAATAATCCAAAGTTTAAAACAACATACATGAAATGAAATATGACAATATTCACTTAATCTAATGTAAGCACATACATTCCATACATGAGATTTCCATTTAGACCATGAGATCCCTCTCAGTTCCAAGACAAAAGTGATATAATTACATTTACATCTCTCATTCCCAGAATGAGGCAAATCAATGACATAATTGTTTATTACAATTCCCACCTCGATAAAATGAGGGGTAAATAAAATACAAAGCACTAACATAATTGAAACCAAGGTAGCAATTGAAATCTCACGAGCTCTCCAACATGAAAGTCTCAACCACAAAAGATAATGCCGACACAACGGAGTATAGTGCACGTTCCACCCAACCATGTGATACCCGAAGGCTCACCCCCATGCTAGGAGATAGTAACAAGGGTTTCAGATCAAAACCAGCAACCTATAAACATGGCAACACGACTCAACTAGAAAATGATAGGAACCTGACAACTCATGACATAACGGTAACAATGCTTCCAGATTCTAAATACATGAACACACCACGATTACAAACATAATGCTGACTTAGGAGAAGTGTCATCACAATGTCGCATGGGATATCCTGGCAAGTCTTCCTAGGTCCCGGCCCCCTTCTCGGGATATCCTGGTAACCTCTAACGACTTCCGGCCCCACATGCTAACCAAAGCGGGATCAATTATCTTTCGAAGGGACAAGATAACGATCTTGCCATTCCAGGCCTTCTCGTCTCATCCCAAGTCTATACAAGCACTTGCGTCCATGAGCGAGGCAAAATTAATCTTTTTAAATGAAAGTACCACCTATGCTAATTAATTGATTTAAGTTTTCACTAAATTAACCCACTTACATTGAGATCTCCTGGCACCACTTTGTGTGTCGGCCCTCAATGCAAGCCACTTCTCTAAGACAACACGTGGGACTAAGCCACCACCTAAGGTACTCAAGTACAATCTCAGAATGATGAATCCCTAACCACGACATGAAATCAACCTATCCCGACCAAGATGACAGGGTTTGACTGGACACAGTGCGTGCACTAGCCAGGGTAAGCTAGGGATGAACACATAACAACCACCCAAACATATAAAAGAAAGTCCTATCAGGAAGACCTACATATCACTGACTAGGTTATCCCACACCAATAAGAAGCATCATAAGCAGTATAAAATAAACTACTTTAGGATTTCGTAAATCCAATTCACTCAACGCATTGGCGCATTACCCAAATTAAATCAAATCAATTCAAATACAATTACGCGAGTGGTCTAGTGTATTGCAATTATTTTCACAATCTACACTTGATCATTTAATCATAATGCAAAATACTCATAACGAACTAACTTCCTATACATTACCAAGAATAACTTGAGGGTGCCACACAATTATCATTTTATTTATATATATATAAACAAAAACATATATCTACAATACGTATCCTTGACAAATATATTTTACTACGCATCCCATATATATAACTGACACTTAACTATTTACTCTAATATATAATTTCCGAAATAAAACATATTGCATTATTTAAAATATAATAAAAATATATTTCAACATATATACATATATTAAAATTACATATATATATATATATGATTCATACATATGAAATATATTAATTATATATTTAAATAATAATTTATTGCATTTTTATTTTTTTATTTTTATTTTTAAAAAAAAAAAACATTGAAATTCCAATTATTTATATATATATATATATTAAATGTGACATAAATATATATATAATATACTATATATAATATAATATAAAATACATATATTACATTTAATATAATATATAAAAATATAAATATAAAAGAAAACATATAAAAAAAGAAAACCCACGAGTAAGATTAAAGACGCTAGGGTTTAACCCTAACGTCCTTAGCCGAGAGCCGGTAGCAGTCTCCCACTTGATACTGACCTGAGGCTTGTTGGCCCCTTGACGCCTGGCAGCGCCATAAGGGGCGGCCGCCGGAATTGCTTAGCGGCTTCCGCCACAGGGTTAAAGTCTTTGGCATGAAAAAAGCTGCTCCAGCCCGTATAATAACGTTTCATTTTTTTTATTTTTTTTTTATTTTTTTAAAGAATAAAAAGAAACACAGACCACAACAATTGACATTTCCAGAATGAATTTTATACAGGCTTTGAAAATAACAAAGCAGTATATGCATAAATAACCATGCTCATCTGAACAAAGCTGGGTCGAAATCGGCGGCGTAAGTATTCTGCCAATGCCGGTTGAACGAACTCTGGACGTGAAGGAAAGCGGCCCAGAAATTTCCGCAGGCAATCCACTGTTTTCGTCAATTAAAGGCCAGAGATTCCACTGTTTCAAAATTCGGGTTTTAACGAACCAATTAAATACGATTTTGAGTTTCAAAGAAAAATTTGGAGACGCTGAACAAACGTTTCACAAAATAGGTGTAGAATTGCAATTTGGAATGAGTGGGGTTTGAATTCTTGCGTTAACGGAATTATCCAAAATCCACATTTTAACCATTTACAAGCAAGATTTTTGAAATGAAACTTGCATAGAGAAGGAAAAAAAAAAAGAAAACCTTTTGTTTTCTCCTAGTTTTTGAAGGATCCTTTAATGGAGATTGTGCTCTTCCCAATCCTTTCCACCACCAAGCTTTTCCAAAGTCCTCCTCAACAATTCTCTTCCAAAATTTCTTCAAGTTTTCTGTTTTTTCCTCTCTCTCAATTTTTCCAATTTTTCAAAAAAAGATAATTAAAAAAAAACCATGCATTTTCCTTATGGCCTCCAAAAAAAAGGTCAAACTCCTAATTTGGCCACCCACCAAAGTTATTGTAAACTTAGATATTTTTGATATTTCATTTTTTTGAAAACAATAAAACAATCCTATTTTCTTTTTTTAAATGCATAAGCCCATGTAAATTCAAATTTCATTTACTCCACCATGCTAGCTAAATTTATTTTGTTACCCAAAATTTAATCCAACTATTGCATTTAAAAATAAATCATTTAAAATTTTATTTTCTTACTTTAGGATTGCAATACAACTTCAAATTATATATATTTTCTTTTGTCTCATCATCTAACAATGCTAACATCTTTCGACTAATTTACTTACTCCACAATAGTTCTAATTCACGGTTAGATTAGTCATCAATTGCATTAAATCAACTAATAAATCAATGAGCACTCTATTATGCATTTTTGGCAATAAAATTAAATAAGGCAATGTCGTTTCACAAGGAAATTTAAATCATGCATGCAAAGGGAGACAAGATGACAAGACCAACAGCTTAACCTAGCTGACCACCCGACGACCCACTAGGCTAGGGTGATGACATGACACAGAAACCCAAGCTACTATCTCCCAATCATCTCCATTGAACAAGGGACATGCTCAGACCTGTGAAGTCAGGTGGAGTCAATGTCCGGTACCTGCATCCTGCACACAACCCGAGTGTCGAACATGCATTCATATATATATAAACATCAAAACACACCGTGAAGAGGAAGTCGCGGAAACACAGGGCACTCGCGTGCGAGTGATGTGATCCCGTCCCCTTCACCAATACAATATCGCTATCTCTAATCATTAATTGCCAAATCAAACATAAAGCATCAATAATTCACATACATGATAATTTAATCCATAACATGAAATAATAACATCAACTGATAAAAGTACCATTGCATCAAAACATAATGTTTACATCGCTTAATAATTAGTGATCAAAAGTAACCAAGTTATAACCCACGTGCCAACAAAGCAAAATATACATAACGAACACTGCTCGATCAAAATAACAAAATGAAGGGGTGTTACATCCTCCCCCCCTAGGGTCAGGCTTACTCCTGGAAGCCTGCGAACAAATAGGGATAAAGTTCCCTCATCCTAGCTGCATCCTCCCAAGTGGATGATGAGTCATCCCTAGGATCCCACTGGATCCTAACCTGATCAATATCTCACCCTCGAAGAGCGAGTGTTCTGCGCTCGACCACGGCCACGGGCTCCAAAGCCAGCTGCCCGTCCTCTACCTGCAAAGCATTCCAATCAAGGACATGAGAAATATCTAGATGGTACGGCCGAAGAACTGATACATGAAATACGTCGTGCACACGCGAGAGACTGGGCGGTAAAGCAAGACGATAAGCAATAGGACCAATCTTCTTGAGAATCTCGAAAGGGCCAACAAAGCGAGGTGCCAACTTAGAGCCCTTTCCATAACGGATTGGACTCTTCCGTGGATGCACACGCAAGAAGACTCTATCACCTACGGAGAACTGACGATCCACTCTATGTGCATCCGCATACTTCTTCTGCCTATCTTGCGCTGCCACCAAGTGCTCCCTAATCCTATCCACCTGCTGCTCCATATCATGCAACATCTCAGGGCCCAAAGTTACTCTGTCCTCTAGTCGATCCCAAATCAAGGGAGTGCGACATGGTCGCCCATACAATGCCTGGAATGGAGCCATACCGATAGAACTCTGAAAGCCATTATTATAGGCAAACTCTACCAAATAGAGATAGTCCTCCCATCGTGTCTGTTGGTCCATTACATACATACGCAACATGTCTTCGAGGATCTGATTGACCCTCTCAGTCTGTCTATCTGTCTCTGGGTGGTAAGCTAAACTGAAGTTCAACTGTGTTCCCATCGCATGCTGTAATGACGTCCATAGAGCTGAGGTGAACACTAGATCCCTGTCAAAGATAATCCGGCGTGGAATACCATGCAACCTCACTATATCTTCCATGAACACTCTAGCTACGGATGATGCGGTATAGGAAGAACGCATAGGTGAGAAGTGTGCTACCTTCGTCAACCTATCCACTGTAACCATAATTGCATCATGCCGTCTCGAAGAGTTAGGTAACCCAACAATGAAATCCAATGAGATTATATCCCATTTCCATTCTGGCACTAAATGTGACTGCAAAAGCCCTGCTGAATGTTGGTGTTCGGCCTTTACCCGCTGACACTCAAGACATCTCGACACAAAATCCGCAATGTCTCGCTTCATCCCTGGCCAAAAATATAACTGGCACAAATTTGCATACATCTTCTTCACCCCTGGATGGGTGGAATAAGGTGCACGATGTGCTTCCGTCATGACCAAAGCGCGAAGCTCACATGATAGGGGAACGTATATGCGTCCTGTGTGCCTCAATATCTCATCAGCATCTAGAGAGTATCCTGAATATCTACCCTCAAGGGGTCTTCCTACCTCTATAACCGATCTAACATCCTGATACCAACTGTCAGCTGGAAGGGCAGAGAGAATCCGACTCCGCAAATCAACAATAAGAGTCAACTCAGATATCTCATGCCTTCGCCTACTGAGGGCATCCGCAACCACATTCTCCTTCCCTTGGATATACTTCACCTCGAAGTCATATTCATAGAGAAAGTCCATCCATCGCCTTTGCCTAGCATTAAGGTTAGGTTGCATGAAGATATACTGAAGGCTCCTATGATCACTATGCAGCTCAAACCTATGCCCAAGAAGAAAGTGTCTCCATCTCGTCAATGCATGGACCACTGCTGCCAACTCAAGATCATGGGTAGGATAGTTTAGCTCATGATCCTTGAGCTTTCGTGACTCATATGCAATGACGCGACCCTCCTGCATCAATACTGCACCTAATCCCTCTAAGGACGCATCCATACAAACAACAAAGTCCCCAATAGGATCCGGTATCACAAGTATAGGTGCACTGGTCAACTTCCCCTTAAGACACTGAAAGGTGGTCTCACACTTCTCAGACCATTCAAACCTCTTTCCTTTCCTCTGAAGGGAGGTGATAGGATGCCCTACCCTCGAAAAGTCCTGCATAAAGCGCCTGTAATAACCCGCTAGCCCCATGAAGCTACGTATCTTGGCCACATTCATGGGCGCAGGCCAATCTAAGATCGCTTGGATCTTTGCAGGATCCACTGAAATACCCTCTCCAGAGATCACATGACCGAGGTATTGGACCTCAGTCCTGAAAAATTCACACTTTGACAAGTTAGCATACAACTGATTATCTCGCAAACACTGCAATACCTATCGCAAGTGCTCCTCATGTTCCTCCATTGTTCTAGAATATACCAAAATATCATCTAAGAACACAAGAACAAACCTATCAAGGTATGTACGAAATACCCCATTCATAAGACTCATGAACACTGAGGGTGCATTCGTCAACCCAAACGGCACAACCGTGAACTCATAGTGACCATACCGCATTCGGAATGCGGTCTTATGAATATTTGACTCAAAAATTTGAAGCTGATGATATCCTGACTTGAGATCAATCTTCGAAAAGATGGTAGCACCCTTGATCTGATCGAATAGATCGTCAATCCTAGGAAGAGGATACCGATTTCTGATGGTCACTTTGTTCAACTGTCGGTAATCAATGCATAACCGAAGTGAACCGTCTTTCTTCTTTACGAAGATGACAGGTGCTCCCCATGGCGAAACACTAGGGCGAATAAAACCCTTCTCTAGCAATTCCTCAAGCTGCAACCGGATCTCTTTCAGCTCCTGGGTAGTCATGCGATAGGGAGCTCGTGAAATGGGCTCCGATCCAGGTACTAAATCTATCTTGAAGTCAATGTCCCTCTGAGGGGGCATCCCTGGAATCTCGTCTGGAAAGACATCGGAAAACTCCTGAAGGATGGGGTGACTATCAAGAGAAACCTTCTCTTCTCCACCTCCTAGACCCAAATCATCCACGGTAACAGCGAACAATTGGCAACCCTGCCGCACACACCTTCTCAACTGCATAGCTAAGATGATCCTCAAAGAGATCGGCCTCTGAACCCCCACTACCTCTACCTCTCTACCAGATGCCCCAATGCATCTAATCGACTTACGTCGACAATCAATGACTGCACTATGAGCCTCTAGCCAATCCATTCCTATGACAATGTCATAAGAACCCAATGGAATAACACGAAGGTCCAAGGTAGTCTGGAGATGTCCAACCTCTAACCTACACTCCGGCACAAGGGAAAGGGATGCAACTTTTGCACCCGAAGCTAACTCCACCTGCCACCTATCGACTTGCTTTACCGCATCCAGTCTACATCGCGCCACGACCGATGGAGAAACAAAGGAATCAGATGCTCCAGAATCAAATAGAATAGAAACAGGGTTACCCCCCAACATACCATAGGCCTCAACAACTGTACCCTGGTGCTCTGCCTGGCGGTTGTCAACCGCTGCGAATACTCGATGCCCACGGCCTGCATCACCTACAGTCGGCTCTGACACCGCTGGTCCCTGAGAATAACCCGATGTGCCCTTATTAGGACACATCCTCGCTATGTGACCCTGTTGGCCACACGCGAAACATCCCGTGCCTCTGCCGAAGCCCCTGCCTGCAGGGGGTGCGCTAGACTGCTACGCACTACCTCTGAAAGAAGAATGAGAACTCTGCGCTGGCTGCTCAGAGTTGAAGCATCTCATGCGCCTCCAATTCCTGTCCCCCTGCCTCTGCTGGAAACCCTTCTATTTCCCCTGGGAACCCTGCTGCTGCTGACCACCCTGAGACGGACCCTGCTGAACTCTAGAAGGTGCACCTCCCTGAGGCTGACCCCCTCGAGCACTAGTCCCAGCTGCTGAACCACTGCCCACCTGCACTCCTACATGACCACCTAAGGCCATCGCCAGGTTCTCCTCAATGAGCCTGGCCTTATCGACCGCCACCTCCATGGTCCTGGGTTCGAAAACCCGCACTCCACCACTGATACGGGCATTTAAGCCCCTGAGAAAATGCTGTACCAACATGCCCTCATCATCGCCTATGCTTGCATACTGTTTGAGCTCATAGAAATGACGCTCATACATCTCTACTGACATAGTCATCTGTCGAAGGGTGTGGAACTCATCCCCTCGACGCTGCCTCCAATGCTCGGAAAGGAATCTAGCCCGAAACCGCTCCAGGAACAACTCCCAAGAAACTGTACCAATGTCCAAATGGAGCTTCTGCTCCTCTAATCTCCACCAAGTGGAGGAAAATCCCCTCAGGTGCATGATAGCACACCTAGCTCGAGTGTTGCTCCCATATGGGTGCATAGCAAAGCACCTAGTCAAGTCAATGAGCCATGTCTCTGCCTCCAAGCCACTACCTGATCCATCAAAAGTAGGTGGTCGTGCTCTAAGAAAATCTCTCATATGGGCTGCTACCTCTGAATCAGAGTGAACTGGTACCTCTACCTCTCTAACCACCACTGGCTCTACCTCCTGCCTAGGCCCAAGGTGTGCAAGGGTCTCCTCTAACAACTGACGCAACTGAGCGTCTTCGATCCTGGGTGGATCCGGATTCGGGTTGCCATCTCCCTGAATATTCTGAGAAGCTTGTTGCTCCTCATGGTCAGAAATAAGTGGGACATGTGGAGGTGGGTCTTGCTGTTCCTCAATGCGACCGCCTAAACGGCCACGTCTACGACCCCCTCCTCTTCCACGTCTGGGAGGCATTATCCTAAACAGACACAAAAAAACATTAAGCACAATACACAATAAAATCCACACACCTAAAATTTTAATGGGCTCATCATAATCCCAGAGTGCCCAGTGTTTAAACCTAGGCTCTGATACCATGTGTAATGCCCCCGCCATGCAACCCTAGGGGAAGTTGCAAACTACAACCAATTTCACTACAATTTTTTTTTAACACAATAACAAGAATGATAACAACACAATGCCAACCATCCCCTAAGGTTGCGAGACGAAGATTAAATGATTCACAAATTAAAACAATCATATATGAAATGAAATATAACAACATTCACTTAATCTAAAGTAAGCACATACATTCCATTCATGAGATTTCCATTTTGACCATGAGATTCATCTCGGTACCAATACAAAAGTGTTATAATTACATTTACATCTCTCATTCTCAGAATGAGGTAAATCAATGACATAATTGTTTATTACAATTTCCACCTCGATAAAATGAGGGGTAATTAAAATACAAAAGCACTAGCATAAATGAAATCAGGGTAGCAACTGGAATCCCACGAGCTCTCCAACTCGAAAGTCTCGTCCACAAAAGAAATGCCAACACAACAGAGTATGGTGCACGTTCCACCCAACCATGTGATACCCGAAGGCTCACCCCCCGTGCTAGGAGATAGTAACAAGAGTTTCAGGGCATGACTAACAACCTCTAACATAGGCAACATGACTCAACTGGGAAATGATACGAACATGACCGCACATGACATAACGGTAACAAGGCTTCCAGATTCTAAATACACGAACACACCACGATTACAAACATAATGCTGACTTAGGAGAAGTGTCATCGCAATGTCGCATGGGATATCCTGGCAAGTCTTCCTAGGTCCCTTCCTAGGTCCCGGCCCCCATCTCGGGATATCCTGGTAACCTCTAACGACTCCCGGCCCCACATGCAGACCAATGCGGAATCAGTTATCTTTCGAAGGGACAAGATAACGATCTTGCCATTCCAGGCCTTCCCGTCTCATCCCAAGCCTATGCAAGCACTTGCGTCCATGAGCGAGGCAAAATTAATCTTTTAAGTGTTGGTACCACCTATGCTAGTTAATTGGTTTAAGTTATCACTGAATTAACCAACTTACATTGAGATCTCCTGGCACCACTTTGTGTGCCGGCCCTCAATGCAAGCCACTTCTCTAAGACAACACGTGGAACTATGCCACCACAAAAAGGGTACTCAGGTGCAACCTAGGGATAATAAATCCCTAACACGACATAAAGTCAACGCAGCCCGTTCATGATAACCGGGTACAACACATGACACCATTAAGCACTACCCAAGGCAAACAAGATCGACCGACATGACGGCAGCCCCAAAACACATAAAAGAAACAAAACTATTTGGAAGACTTACATAGTACTTACAAGACTTCCCTTACTCCTAGAATTATGCCAAACATCAAAAGTAAGCACTACAAGCAATTTTTAAATAAAAGCTAAAATTAGGATTTCGTAAATCCAATTCACCCAATGACGTAGTGCACTTCACTAATTTAACTCATCATAAGCTTGCACAGATTTAAGAGGCTCAAATCACACTAACAACCCACCATGGTTTAGCTATACGCTAATTCTCCTTGGCTCGATCCATCTAAAAATTTAAATCCATCTCTTTTGTTCATTCAATAATTTATTGTAAACAAATTCCTCATTTAAAATAACTATACATCAATACTAAATATCTATGCAATTATATATAATATATATATCTAACACATATATATATACAATTACATATATATTTAAAATACTTATGTAACTGATATTTAAATCAACAATTGTTATCACCTAATACTCCCATTATAATATAATATAATTATATTATAACATACATATTATATTTAATTATTAAAATAAAATAATAACCAAACTTTATATTTATATATATTAAATATAATATATAATATACAACACATGTTATATATATATTACATTTAATAAATTTAATATAACAAAAAAAAAATCTAACAAAACAAAAAAAATAAATCAAAAGTCAATGAGCAAAAAGGGAGGCTGGACGCAGCTGTGAGCTGCGCCCAGCTCACCCTGGGCGACGCTGCCCATGACAGCGCCTCCCACAGCCGTGGGAGGAGCTGCCATGGCAGCGCCCTCCCCTGGGGCGGGCTGGGCCGGCCACAGTGCCGCCCTCCTTCCCCACTAACAAAACAATACTAGGTTAAATTTATTTGTTTTTATTTTTTATTTATTTTTCTTCTAACAGATGCACACAGGGACGGAGAAACAGGGGAAACCCTGTCCCTGCTCTGTTCTGGGAGAAATCTCAGACAGAGCCATAAGAATCTAAATAAAACGATAAAAAAAATAAACAACATCTACAGATTTATAGTTTTAAAAAAAAAATACACTGAATTTCTCAACTTATACATGTTCAAAATGACAGAGAAAAAAAAAAACAAATGGTATTATGCAAAACCCAGAATTTTAACCCAACTATCTGATTTTTTTTTATTCTTTACTCAGTTAAAATGAAGCTTTTTTTTCATACCTACAGAAATTTCTAAAAAGTTTAAAAGAAGCTCTATTAAATACACAGAAATTTCACAAGAGTTTCCCCATGTTTTTAATTCAAACCATTTTTTTTTTGTTGAGAGTTTTGATACCAGTTGAAATGAAATTGCTTGATGGGTTTTCCTTTCCATTTACACATTTTGAACAGCTTCTAAACTATTTTCAAAATAAGGAATTGCATGAGGTTTAAACCAGCACCTTGTTTTTTTTTCTCCAACCTTGAAATCTTTCAATGGAGGCTTGTGGTCTTTCCAATCTTCTCCTCCACCCAGCTTTTCCAAATCCTCTTCAACAATTTTCTTCAAGTTTCCTCCAAGATTTTTTTCAAATTTCCTCTTGCTCTCTCTCAAAATTACCCAATTCTAAGAAAAACAAGATAATTCAAAAAAAAAAGAAAGCCTTTTCCTTATGGCCTCCAAAAAAAAGGTCAAACCCCTAATTTGGCCACCCACCAAAGTTATTGTAAACTTAGATATTTTTGATATTTCATTTTTTTTGAAAACAATAAAACAATCCTATTTTCCTTTTTCAAATGCATAAGCCCATTTAAATTCAAATTTCATTTACTCTACCATGCTAGCTAAATTTATTTTGTTACCCAAAATTTAATCCAACTATTGCATTTAAAAATAAATCATTTAAAATTTTATTTTCTTATATTATGAATGCAATACAACCTCGAATTATATATATTTTCTTTTGTCTCATCATCTAATAATGCTAACACCTTTGGACTTAATTTACTTAATCCACAATAAATCTAATTCACGGTTAAGTTATTTATCAATTGCATTAAATCAACTAATAAATCAATGAGCACTCTATTATGCATTTTTGGCAATAAAATTAAATAAAGCAATGCCGTTTCACAAGGGAATTTAAATCATGCATGCAAAGGGAGACAAGATGACAAGACCAACAACTTAACCCAACTGACAACCCGACGACCCACTAGGCTAGGGTGATGTCACGACACAGAAACCCAAGTTACTATCTCCCAATCATCTCCATTGAACAAAGGACATGCTCAGACCCGTGAAGTCAGGTGGAGTCAATGTCCGGTACCTGCATCCTGCACACAACCCGAGTGTCAAACATGCATTCATATATATATATAAACATCAAAACACACCGTGAAGAGGAAGTCGCGGAAACACAGGGCACTCGCGTGCAAGTGATGTGATCCCGTCCCCTTCACCAATACAATATCGCTAACTGACATCTCTAATCATTAATTGCAAAATCAAAACATAAAGCATCAATAATTCACATACATGATAATTTAATCCATAACATGAAATAATAACATCAACTGATAAACGTACCATCGCATCAAAACATAATGTTTACATCGCTTAATAATTAGTGATCAAAAGTAACCAAGTTTATAACCAACGTGCTAACACAGTAAAATATACATAACGAACACTGTTCGATCAAAATAACAAAATGAAGGGGTGTTACATACATAATCTAATTATTATTTTCTAATGTTTATTTTAAAATATCAAATTGTACATGTGCATGCACCTATTTAAAAATACATTTAAATGTTATAAAATTATATGCAATTTTTCTAATATATATACTTTTAAACAAATAAATAAATATATAAATATAAATTAATAATTTTTAGACAACTCTAATAAAAAACCAGTACTTACAACTTTAATAACTTTTGTTTTCGGATCTGGGTTTTGTAATTTTTTACTGAAAGTGTACCATCAAATCGTCTAAAACATATAATAAATTTAGCCCTACCGAGTTTGTAAATTTTGAGTTATGATTAATTTAGTGATGCACTCTCTCTGCTGTTTTGATTTTTAAATTACCAGAAGTTTTCAATTATTTTAGTTTTTTTTTTTTAAATTTAATTTTCAATCCTACAGAGGTTTTCTAATTTCTCAAATACTTTTTTTTAAATTTTCTATCGTGTTAAAAATCTTTTCCTACAAAGATCTAAATCTTCAATAGTAATTTATCATTTCCTACAGAAGAATAAATTATATTTTCACAGGAAAAAAATTTTAAGTTTTGATTTAAATTCAAGAAAGGTTCAATAATTTCACTATAATTTTATTCTGTATAAATTTATTTTAAATAAATAAATTATACAGACGATTTAATTATTTTTTACAGATGTTTCATTTTCACGACAATCATTTTAGTGTTCCATCGACTGCGATTGGCGTACTGTTTTGTTACTTTTCTTCTCTAGTCGGCATCATATCCCGGGTTTCATTTATTCAGTAGTCGAGAATACCTGTGACAGTCTTTATTGGCATACCTTGTGCGTCGTAGGCCGTACTCCTGAGCTTGCATCACTCCCTTATCGACAACACAATAATATATTCCACAACCCAAGGATAAACAGTGCATAAAACACGATAATAAATATCAACTATTTTGCAAAGCACAACACATTTCGTTTGTAATAACCGGGTGCTCAAATCTAATTACACAACCCGTTCATAGTAATCAGGTGTTCAAATTAATTCACACATCCCTACAGATGTTAAATACTAAAAAAAAAAGCGTACACTGCCCTAAGAGAATCTCAAAAAAGGCGAACAAAAGATTCAATAACCCTCTTACAATTTGACAATCTCTGGAAAACTTATTATTTTTTTAACAACAAATATTCCCAATGCTCAATACACAATTATAGAAGAATACACAACAATAAAAAGCCACTCAAGTAATTAAATAAATGATCATTAGGATTTCGTAAATCCAATAAATCCACAATAAATTAAATCAACTACTTAATTTTAAGTTTAACAATTACTCATAATATTCAATTCAAATTGTCCGCAAATGTGAACAAAAAATAATACTATTTAAAATAATTCAAACACTTAAATAATCTAATATTCAGATTTTTTAAATCCAAATTGAATCAATATCTATTTAAATACAAATCAACTTTTAGTCCTAAGTCATTTTATTTTAAGATTTTATTAAATCGTGCATTTACATATTTTTATTAATATATAAATACTTCTGTTTACAAATTATAAGGAAAATAAACTAATTGTTAATTCAAATTTTATAAACAAATATAAATAGAAGTCTTAATTTTTCTAATAAAATTATCTTATCATAAAACACTTACTTGTGCATTGTATGCATTAATTAATGATATAATATTTTATTTTAAATAAATATATATATTTTCTAATTACAAAATATAATAATTATTTTTTAATGTTTATTTTAAAATATCAAATTGTACATGTATATACACCTATTTAAAAATATATTTAAATATCATAAAATTATATCAGATCTGAGTTTTTGTAAAATTTTTATTGAAGGTGCACCATCAAATCGTCTAAAACATATAAAATTTTTAGCCCTACCCAGTTTGTAAATTTTAAGTTATGATTAATTTAGTGATGCACTCTCTCTGCTGTTTTAATTTTTAAATTACCAAAAGTTTCCAATTATTTTGGTTTTCTCAGAAAATTTAATTTTCAATCCTACAGGGGTTTTCTAATTTCTCAAATACTTCTTTTTAAATTTGCTATCGTGTTAAAAATCTTTCCCTACAAAGATCTAAATCTTCAATAGTAATTTATTATTTTCTATAGAAGAATAAATTATATTTTCACAGGAAAAAATTTTTAAGTTTTGATTTAAATTCAACAAAGGTTCAATAATTTCACTATAATTTTATTCTGTATAAATTTATTTCAAATAAACAAATTATACAGACGATTTAATTATTTTTTACAGACATTTCATTTTCATGACAATCATTTTAGCGTTCCATCGACTGCGATTAGCATACGGTTTTGTTACCTTTCTTCTCTGGTCGGCATCATATCCCAGGTTTCATTTATTCAATAGTCGAGAATACCTGTGACAGTCTTTATTGGCATACCTTGTGCGTCGTAGGCCATACTCCTGAGCTTGCATCACTCCCTTATCGACAACACAATAATATATTCCACAACCCAAGGGTAGACAGTGCACAAAATACGATAACAAATATCAACTATTTTGCAAAGCACAACACATTATGTTTGTAATAACCAGGTGCTCAAATCTAATCACACAACCCATTCATAGTAATCGGGTGTTCAAATTAATTCACATCCCTACAGATGTTAAATACTAAAAAAAAAATGTACACTACCCAAAAAGAATTTCAAGATATGCGAACAAAAGATTCAATAACCCTCTTACAATTTGACAATCTCTAGAAAACTTATTATTTTTTTAACAACAAATATTCCTAATGCCCAATACACAATTATAGAAGAATACACAACAATAAAAAGCCACTCAAATAATTAAATAAATGACCATTAGGATTTCCTAAATCTAATAAATCCACAATGAATTAAACCAACTGCTTAATTTTGAGTTTAACAATTACTCATAATATTCAATTCAAATTGTCCGCAAATGTGAACAAAAAAATACCATTTAAAATAATTCAGACACTTAAATAATCTAATATTTAGATTTTTTAAAACTAAATTGAATCAATATCTATTTAAATACAAATCAACTTTCAGTCCTAAGTCATTTTATTTTAAGGTTTTATTAACCCATGCATTTACATATTTTTATTAATATATAAATACTTCTGTTTAAAAATTACAAAGAAATTAAAACTAATTGTTAATTCAAATTTTAGAAATAAATATAAATAGAAATCTTAATCTTTCTAATAAAATTATCTTATTATAAAACACTTACTTGTGCATTGTATACATTAATTAACGATATAATATTTTATTTTAAATAAATATATATATCTTCTAATTACATA
>VDFB02053071.1:0-19548 GCA_007258455.2 Sequoia sempervirens
AGAAAATTGTTAAAAAACACAGTTTTATTCTAATTCTATCTTTGGCAACTAAGTTTTGATAAAAAAGAGTAAAATAAAAAATACAAAAATAGATTTCAACAAAAAATTGTAGACAAAATATAACACACATGCATAAAAGATTAACATTAAGATTACATGGTTCACCTATATGGCTACATCCATGAGAAAGGTAGGAACAAATCTTTATTATTTAATAGCAACAAAAATAAGTTCATCATACAAAATGATACAATTATTGATCTCATTTGAATGTATATTGTATAAGTATTTTGAGTAGCATAAGACAAAGAATGTGAAGGGAAAACCAAAGTGACTGTTAGACTTCACATTATGCAAAAAACTCCCACTTGAATCCCAAACCATGTTGTAGCTCTAAGATGCACCTGTCTTTCTAATTTTATCACCATAATTTTACCAAACCAAGAGAATCTCTACATAAATTGAGCTTCTCCTTTGAGACTACCTTCATAATTGCATCATTTGGATTCACTTTAGTATGCACCTTTTCTAATTTCAGCTTTCCCTCTTCAAGAAAACTTCAAATGAAGTCATATCTCAGCTCAATATACTTTATTTGATTGTGAAATGTTACACTTTTGGCTAGACAAGTAGCATTATTATTCTCACTAAACAAAGTGAAAACATGTTTTTTGCAACCCAATTCACCCAATAAATGTTGCAACCATAGCATTTTCTTACTACCTTAGGTGAGGGTAATATATCAGCTTTAGTAGTTGAGAGAGAAACCACTTTTTGCAATCTAGAAACCCAACTAGCTATTACCCCAAAAAATATGAAAACATAACCAATAGTTGACTATGTTTTATCCAAGTCACTAGCCATATCGAAATCAACAAAACCTTGCAACTATTCATCTTTTCCTCCTAATCTAAAAACATAATCAGGAGTGCTCTTCAAATACCTCGAAATCTATTCACATCTTGCCAATTATTTTCACCTAGATGGCTCATGTACCTATTGACTACTCCCACTACATGAGCAATGTCAGGTCTTGTGTAGGCCATTACATACTTGAGACTCCCAATAGTAGAGAAATAAGGCACTCGTTCCATAAGCTCTTTCTCTTCTTGTGTTTGAGGACACATTTTACCTAAAAGTTTGAATGGATCAGCATGAGGTGTACAAATGGGCTTAATATTCTTCATTCCAAATATATCTAAAACCTCGTCAACACATTTCCCTTGTGACAACTTCAACTCCTTTTTTTTCCTATCCCTAATGATAGACATTTAAGAATTTTTTGGCAGCCCCTAGATCCTTCGTAGATAACTTGTTAGCTAGTTGTTGTTTCAAGTTCCTAACAACAACCATGCTAGTTTCATTCACTATCATATCAGCAACATATAGCAATAACAAGACAAATTCACCTTTCTCCAAAATATTGTAATAAACACCTGGATCAGATTCACACCTAGAGATTTTTTTCTCAGCCATGAAGGCATCAAACTTGAGGTACCATTGTTGTGAATCTTGTTTTATAACATACAAACTTCACTTCAATATGCAAACTATATTCTCTTATCCTTCTTTCTTGAAACCTTCCATTTGTTATGTATATAATTCTTCATCTAGATCACCATGAAGAAATGCGTTTTTTATATCAAGTTGCTCTAGTTCAAGATTGTAAACAATAACTAATCCCAACACTACCCAAATTGTATTCATTTCACTATAAGTAAAAATATTTTGATAAAATCAACACCCTTTTATTGGTCATACCCTTTCACTACTAATTTGACCTGATATTGCTTCTTTCTAGTGTCATCTTCTTTCAACTTGTATACCCACCTAAAAAAACAAATCTTTTTGGTTGGGTGGAAGAGGAAGAAAATACCAAGTCTAATTTTTCATCAAACAAATCCATCCCTTCACTCACAAGCTCCATCTATTTTGTGCAATCTCTATCATTACAAGATTTTTCAAATTTTATAGGTTCAACTTGATCACAAATTAATAAATGATGAATAAAATCATCAAATTTTGACAAAGATCTACACTCCCTGATAGACCTCCTCAACTAAGGAATTTGAACCTGCATATTATCTTGTTCATGTAACTTTGTATTTCCCTATTCCGATGCACCAATAGAAGAATATTGTCGATCAATGTCTAGAAGAATGGACTGTGATTGAGGTGGTAGACTTGAAATAGGCTGAAATTTGGATGTTTTTAGTGGCTCATCCATATGTCACAAGAGAGGTATAGAAGGGGGTGGTGTATATGAATGAGGTTCAACACTTCCTACAACTAATGTATAAAGTGAAGTGCTTTGCACAGAGGTGGAGAAAGGTATACGGGGTAGCAGATTTAATGAGGAGAGGGGCTAAGAAGGAGGCCATGGTGGTCTACAACAACTCACTTCAACTCTTTATTATTGCATAGGAAAAGACCTTCTAGGATGTTCAAAGTGGTGTGTTCTATTTGAGATACCACATGTACAGAGGATGGAAAAGTGTGAGGAGGGTAATGTGAAGTATGTTACATTGGAGTATGAGATACTACCGACCATGTAATGGATGTTGAACAGTAGCTCATGACCCCTACACACATTCCTGAAAACATGGCATTGGAAGATTTATTATTGACTATGGCAGAGTTTTTAAATTGTCA
Source organism: Sequoia sempervirens (assembly GCA_007258455.2). Taxonomy (NCBI): domain Eukaryota; kingdom Viridiplantae; phylum Streptophyta; class Pinopsida; order Cupressales; family Cupressaceae; genus Sequoia; species Sequoia sempervirens. The sequence continues at coordinate 2,653 of VDFB02053071.1, forward strand.
TCAAAGATATCATCCAATGAAACATATTTTTTAGCAGACTTCCCCTATTCTACTAAACTTGGCATCACCTTCTTGTTGAAAATTACATCTCAGCTTCTAGTCACCTATTAAGAAATCAAATCCCACAACCTATAGTGGTATTTCTAATCTCTATATCCAACGAAAATGAATCTCTTAGATTTGACATCGAGTTTTATTCATTTTTCTTGAGGAATATAAACAAAGGTCTTATATCCAAACAATCGCAAATGGTTATAAGAAATTTTATGTTTCAACCACTTTTCTTTTGGAATATCAAAATCTAATCGATAAGATGAAGCTCTATTAATCGAGAAACTTAAAACCATTTTTCTGAAATTGTAAGGCGAATGGCTCCTAGTGTGCCGATATGGCGAGGAGTTGGGGCATTACATGAGGCTTTCGTCCCTCTGTGCATGTTAGGCATTGACCTATTCTTTCAAATCTCATTTGTCTTGGGAGTGTTGTATTGTTTTCCATTTTAGAGTGTTTATTTTGCATGTTGTGGTGGTTTCTTTTCTCTTATGCGTGTTTTTTTTTGTGGTTGTTGTGTGGGTTGGTGGGTTTATAATGGTGGATCAATAGATTTCCTAACAGGTTTAGTAGTAGCTAGGAGTGAATTGCATCTCTCAATGGTTTTCACATTTCCCAGTTTAATTTCAACAATCTAAGTTATTTTATGTGGGGGAGGGCCCTAAATTGAAGAAAGTGAATGGTTGTTTACCCAAAAGCCAGGATAGGCCAGTTTTGGTCATTTCTCCTGAATCTGTTGTTTATGATGTATCTTATTGGAGTAGAAATGCTTTTATCTACAAATTTCTTAGGATTCATATACCTTTGTCAGCTTTGGATGCTTGGATTAGGCGTTCATGGAAAGTTGAGGGAGACATGGAGCTTATGGTGGATACAAATAGTTACTTTGTAGTTGTTTTTTTCCAATATGACTGATAGGAATCGAGTTTTTAAGGGAGGACCCTACTTTTATAATCATGTTGGTTTTTATATCAAACCCTGGTATATGGGTTTTAATTCAGCTGAAGAGTTGTCATCGAGGGTTCCATTCTGGATCTGTTTGTCACGACTTCCCTTGGAGTTTTGGAGAGAAGATATTTTACAACGGATTGTTGCTCTTCTTGGCAAGCTTGTTGCAGTTGCTCAACAAACCCTTAAAAAAAAGGTGAATTCTTTTGCTTGGATCTGTGTGGAGATAGATTTGAACAATCCCTTACCATATTCTCTAGAAATTTGTCCTGGTTCTTTGTCTTGGGTTCAACAACTTGATTATGAATCCCTTCCTTTTCGTTGTCAGATTTTTCATGAGTATGGGCATCTTCAAAAGCAATGTCCTAGGATTAATAAAGCTCCTCCTTCTAATTCCTCCCCTTCATCTTCGGCTCCAAAAATTGTTAAGGAGGATAAAGGGAAATCTTCCATGATGGAGGGTTCTTTAGGTAACGATGGCTTTGTTCCTGTTAAGCCACGTGCTAAGGGTTGTGGTTAGAAGAAATCATTGAAGGATAGGAAGACTGAAGAGAAATTTAATCGATTTGAGGTGTTGGACACTTCCACCTTGGAGGAAGGTTTCCCATCGGATGTGCCTTCTGGTGCTATTAGTATGGGTTGTGATGTAGGGAAGGGACAAGAGTCTGGTCATGATCTTCATTTCTCACAGGGTGTGCAAGATCATCTGGTGTCTCTAAATGGTCCTATGTAGGATGATGATGATATTGTTTTGGAAAATTTGGCAAAGGAGGGGCTAGTTTCTTGCAAGAGAAAGGGGTCTTCTCTTGCCTTGGGGGTGCAACAACACATGCTTATGAAGGGATTGTCTAAGCACTCTTCTAAAAGTGGCCACAAGAAGGACCTTGAGAAGATTAAGCATACTAGAGATTTGTTGGTGAAATTTGGGTCTGTTAAATCCATTGATGCTCACTTTTCTCCTTCTCCTCCATGATTGTTCTCTCATGGAATGTAAGGGGGTTGAATAACACCTCCCGTCAAAAGGATATTTATGATTTGGTTGTTGTCCATTCTTCAGACATTTTTTGAGTTCAAGAGACTAAACTTTCAGTTGATTTCATGCTTTAGTGTGCTTCTTGTATCTAGTACTTCGATCAGTGTCAGTGCATTGGCTCTCAATGGAGCTTTGGGAGTTTGGCTCTTTTTTGAGACCCAAAAAAGATTGCTCCACTTTGGTGGATTTCTAGTCATTCTACTATTTCCATGGTTGCCTCTTCTTTGGAAATAGGTGAGAACATTTTGGCTATTAATATTTATGCCCCGACTGGTTTTCATGGAAAAATCTAGCTTTGGGCTCATATAAGGTATGTTAGATCATGTGCTCCATATCTTCCTTGGGTCTTAGCTGGTGATTTTAATTATGTATTGAGCTTGGATGAGAAAAGAGGTGGGTTGCCTCGGATTGGGCTTGCTTCTGATATTTTTTAGGAGAATGTGGATTTGGTAGCTTTAATTGATGTTAAGCCTTCCAATGGGGTTTTCACTTGGAATAATAGATGGAGTGGAGAGGAAGTGATCTATGAAAGGATGGATAGATTTCTTGTTTCTTGTTTTTAGGTGGGAGGTAGATTGATTACTGGTTCTGAGATTCTTGATTGGAGGGGTTCTAATCTTTGGCCAATTAAACTTTCAGTAACCTCTTTTATAGTTCCTAAGTATCCTCATTTTAAGTTTCAACTTATATGGCTTCGAGAGTCTTCTTTGCATGATCTTATGGCCCAGTTGTGGCATGATGGAAGACCTACTTATGGTACAACTATGTACACCTTTGTTAAGAAACTTCAGTATGTCAAATTTCACCTTAAGAGATGGAATAGCATGAGTTTTGGCAATCTTAAGGTTATGAAGAAGAATGCTCAAGTGCTCCTTGATGTGATTACTCGCCAAATTCAGGATTTTGGTTTTTTGGATGTGTTAGGTCAAGCGGAATCCCAAGCTGTGAGAGTAGTGGAGGAGTGGGAGCTCCGGGAGGAGATTTTCTAGAAGCAAAAGGCTCAGATTAATTGGCTTCAGGAAGCAGATAGAAATACTACTTTCTTCCATCATTCTATGTAGGCTCGTCGCAATAGAAGTTTTATCTCCTCTTTGGTCAACGCGGATGGGATCCACATATCTTCTTTGCAGGCTTTGTCTCATGAGGCTAGATAGTTTTATTTTTCTCTTTTTTATAAGGATTCACCCCCTATAGAAGATTAGGAGAATTTGATCCTTGCTTGCATTCCCTCCCTGATCTCCAAGGAGATGAATGATTTCCTCATCCACCTAATTTCTCTGCCTAAATTGGAAGAGTTTATTTTTGGGATGAATAAAGGTAAAGCTCCAAGTCTGGATGGTTTTCCTGTTGAATATTTTTAGGAGTTTTGGGATATTATAAGTTTGGTTTTATTGGAGGTTTCTCGGGAATCTCTTCACAGTAAGTAGATGCTTCGTGTCTTGAACTCTACTTTTTTGGTTCTTATTCCTAAAAAGGAAGGTGTAGATCAACTTGAATTATTTAGACCTATTGCTCTCTATAATGTGGTGTACCAAAGTATTACTAAATTGATTGTAGAGAGGCTCAAAGTTTGTCTTCCTTATGTGATCTTTGAGGAGCAAGTGGGTTTTGTGGTTGGTAGACAGATCTTGGATGGGGTGGTGGTTGCCTCTAAAGTCATTCACTCTATGGTGACTTCTAAAGAGAAGTCTATGTTCATCAAGTTGGATATGGCCAAAGCTTATGATAGAGTTAAGTGGTTTTTTTTGCAGAGAATTCTCTTAGGCTTTGGTTTTAGTCTAGATTGGGTCAGTTGGACTATGAGGTGTGTTAACTCTTCCTCTTTTTCTATTATTATGAATGGGGAACCTTCTAAGCTTTTTGGGGCTTTCAGGGGCCTTCGTCAAGGAAATCCTCTCTCCCCTCATCTATTTATTATTATGGCTGAGGGTCTGGGCAGATTTCTTAAGTCATGGGTTTCCCAAGGCAGGATCCAAGGTTGGTGTTGGGGCAATGGGTTGCCACAACTCTTTCATCTTTAGTTTGTGGATGACACTTCTCTTATGGGGAGGGATCAGATTCAGGAGGTTGTTTCTTTTGGGTGGGCTTTGGACATTTACTTGGCTGCTTTGGGTCAAAAAGTCAATGAGCACAATTTGTCTATCTTCGTTTTTAATACTCAAGTTATTCAACGACAGATTGCTAATATTTTGAGGTTTTAGATTGGGTCTCTTCCCTTTGTCTTCTTGGAAAAATTTGCTTGATAAGTTGCACAGTAAAGACACTCATTGGACTCATCGTTGGATTTCTATTGCTGCAAGAGTGACTCTTATAAAGTATGTTATCCAAGATCTCCCTATTTAGAGGTGTTTTGTTCAGGCAACTCCTTCGTATTTCCTGAGGGAATTTTATGCTCTCTCATGACAATTTATTTGGAGTGGTAACTTGCAATCGGCTAAGTGGAGTCTTAATAAGTGGGAAATGGTGTACAGGTTGCAGAAAGAGGGAGGCATCAACTCACATTCTGTTGTTTGGAATGGGAAAGCTCTTGCATCCAAGTTATATTGGCGTTGGTGTACTAGTCAACATCAACTTTGGGCTCGTATTCTCACCCACAAGTATCTTAAGGATGTTAACACATTTGATGTTCCTTGTTTCCCTTTAGAAGGAAGTGGATCTATGATTTGGCATACTCTAAAATCGGGGGCTTAGTTGGTTAAGAAGGGGCTTTTTTGGATCTATCATACAGGTTCTCAGACTCTTTTTTGGTGGGATTCTTGGGATGGTCATCCTCCTATTCTTTTTGCTTACCCTCACCTCCAACCTCTTTGTGATCATTTTATTGATGTCGGTTGGAATACAATTGAGCATTATAAGACTATTCAAAATATTGGACTGGCTGCTATTCTTAGATGGAAGCACTCCTCAGATTGGCCACTAGGAGGGTCATAGGAGGATAGGCAAGAGCTGGCTCAAATTCTTGCATCACGCGAATGTAATTCCATGGAGGGGCATGATGTCTTGGCTTAGAGTAACAGTGATTTATCTAGTAAGTACTATGTTTTAGCAGGCTATGGAGAGTTGGTTAGGCAAATGTTTGGGGATACTGAGGTTCCTTGGTGGAAGCACGTGTGGAACACATTTTCTTGACCCAAGTGCAATTTTTTTATGTGGCTGGTGGTCCAGAACCAGTGTCTTACTTGGGATAACTTGTTCAAGCGAGGGTTCTAGGGTCCCTCGATGTGTGTTTTGTGTTGTAATAGTGAGGAGAATGTCTCTCATCTCTTCTTCCAATGTTCCTTCTTTGGGAGGCTTTGGCACCTATGGTGGGGTTTGTGGAACCAGACTTGTTGGCATGTCTCTTCTTTGGTGGAGTTCTTTGCCTTGTGAGGGAAGGCCCATGTTAAGACCTCTTTTCTTCAAGTTACTTGGGGTCTTGGACCAACCTTTATTATCTAACATATTTGGCTGGAGAGGAATCACAAGATTTTTCAAGATGTGAAGTTGGTTGTCCAACATTTGTGGTGGAAAATTCTTCATTCTTTGGGAGAAACTATTTTGAGTAAGAGTGCCTTGGTTGAGGGTGCGGGTCTGCGAGATGTTGTCTGTTGCACTTGACTCAACCTTCCTCTTCAAAGGAGTGTTGCTCAAGGTGTTGGCCAGATCATGAGAAATAGATGTCATCATCCTCTTCTGAAGATAAATAGGAAGGGGCGTTGGTGTCCTCCTCAAGGTGTGTTGAAAATTAACACAGATGGTTTTTCTCAAGGAAACCCTGGTCATGCTGGTATTGGGGGTGTTAGGCCGAATAGTTCTAGGACTGTTGAGTTTATCTTTTATGTTTATAAGGGTTGGTATACTAATAATGTGATGGAGGCTCTTGCCATTTTGTGTTGTGGAACGCGGTTGCGCTCTTGGGTGGAGATAGATCATTTGTGAATCTAATTCTCAAGTGGTGGTGACTTTGTTGAAGAGACATCAGTTAGAGGATGTCAGTTGGCATTTGGCTATAATTATAAAACATATTTTTAATTTGTGTGCTTTCTTGGAATCTGTTACTTTCTGTCACATTCCTAGAGAATGGAATGGGGTTGCAGATTGTTTGGCTAAATGGGCTTCTAATCATTTGTGAAATTAGAATATTGTGGAAAGGGTTAATTACCCCCGAATTTGTCACAAAAGTTGGACCACTTAGTGGAGATAGATAGGGGTGTGTAATGCCCTTGCTTTGTACTGCTCTATTTTGGTTTGAATAGATTTTTACCCCTCTTTTAGTCAAAATAATAATAATAATAATAAGAAAAAAAAAATAAGTGACACTTTCATAATTATTAATAACAAAATTAACTATAAACTCTAAGATTTTTTCTATATATTTTTATATCGATATAATGATTGACTAAATAATTAAAAGAGATTGCAATCAATAGACACAATATAACCGAACACATTAATATACTTACCTTTGGCAAGAACTAATATAGATAAAATGAAATAAGAAATTAAAAGATAGACATCTATATTTTATCATTACAAAATTATAAAGATGAAACTTTTATGATTCAATTGAAAAGAAGTCAATAATTACACGAGATTCACCTATTGATATAATACTTGTGATTATAAGATTTAATCCTTAAGTCAGTTGGATGAGTCAAGTCTGCAATTTATTTTGTTTTTTCTACTTTAAGGAAAAAGAAGGGGGACAAGAGAGTGTGATAAATAGATTTAACTATGTCTTGAAAGTGTCTGAATTAAATGAACGGGCCCTTGAAAGTATTTGTACAATGTTTCCACGCCTAACCCTAAGTGGTTTGGGATGGGACCTTTCATCACGAGCTCTGACTTTTTATCAGGGAATTTGGGGTTATACAGAAATCCAAGTCATGGAAAACATGGAACACAGAGCTTCCACGCTACAGTCGTCGAAAACACATCTGTATTCACGCTTTAAATCCCAGATAAAAACATATATACCGTGATTGTAGTCCTCGACAGAATCTACTTACCTCACTGTATTCTCCTCTCGTGACAACAGCTAATATTTTTCCTCTTTGAAATGATCGATCCTAGTATTATTATAACCGTAAACCATAATCTTGATGCATTTTGTATTAAAATGATGTTTATATAATGTATGGTTGGGCCATAGATATTCTATCAATGACAAGGATATCAGACAACGATACAGCGGCAGCTTTTGTCAGTTTTCCAATTTAAATCCCCTAATTATAATTTTGGTCTTTCGTCTGAAAATGGACTGACTAATCAGTTAGTGGGAAAAACTGCTGTACACCCTTTTTTTGATGATAAGGAGGAGGAAAATGGGAATATAGTATAGCGAAAGGTGAAAGATTCGGTGCAGGGGATGGGGAGAAGATAATGAGGAGCTGATTATGCAAGCCGTGTTATGCTCTATATAAACGTGCCGCGTAATACTATCCTTACAAGCGAGTTGGTGGGTTGAGAGCCAATGTTTTTTGGTGGCTTTCAACTGTCGCGAATCCATTTATATGGTTGCCCCACTGGCCTTGCGGATGAGGCATTTATATGAAAAATAAATATACATTTGATTAGGCTCTCTAGTTTTTTCTTTTCTTTTCTGTGATGGAGAATTTAGTGGGTGTGTTGGTTCTTATGCTCCTGATACTCAATGGAGCCCTGTTTGTCCATTCGGGCCCCTCGTTTCCCTGCGATGCCAGTAGTGGACAGAGCTCATTTCCCTTTTGCAGCACCTCGCTGCCTGTTGGGGACAGAGTGAAGGACCTCGTTGGGCGTCTGACATTGCAGGAGAAAGTCCAGCAGCTGGTGAATGCAGCCAGTGCTGTTCCCAGGCTTGGCATTCCTGCTTATAATTGGTGGTCTGAAGCTCTGCATGGAGTATCGAATGTAGGTCCCGGGACTCGATTTGGGGGCTCTGTTCCTGGAGCTACCAGTTTTCCACAAGTCATTCTCACTGCGGCTTCCTTCAATGCTACTCTCTGGCAAGCCATCGGTCAGGTTCGTATTTAAGCGCCTCTATTGCTTTTCGTAGTTTGCATTGATTCAAAATTCGTGTTATTGAAAGCTTCTTTCTGTTCAGTAACTTGTTGAGATATCATGAACATAGTGATTTTCAGCAACTGGTGGATTAGAATATATGTATTGGCCATTTTTTGTAACTTGTAAGGTGAAATAGCGATCCTGAGATTTTTCCTGTGAATATAGACGATAAGTTTTCGTTAATGTGATTTTTGAATGTGTTCCTGTTTTATTGAGCAGTTGCATTTAATATATCTTCAATCCACACTGTATTGCCCATTGATTTTTTAGTTAGAGTGAGTCTATGAATTGTGGCATTGTGAACAAATAAGTGTCAGCCTTCAAGTAGCTCTTTGTCATTAATAAAGAATGTGATTCCTTAAAATACACACAGAATGAAAAGGATCGATCATACTGGTTGAAACAGTAGGAAATCCCACGATCCCCTGTTTTCCCTGACAAATAATGAATGCCCAGATAAATAAATAAAAGCCATTTCACATCCCCAGTCCTAACACATAGAGATCGCTATTAATAAAAGAATTCAGACCCAACGCTCCATGTACGAACTGCATTTCTTAGATCTTTTCGGTAGTATTGCCTAATGCTTAGCCAGAAATACATTCATATTTTCCATGCCTATCTATAATAACTTTACACAACCCAATCCAGAGAAAACCGTGACAATTGTAATAGCTGGGCAGATTACTTATAGAAATTCCCTGAAGAGGCTCAAATAGCTGCTGAAGGGAACGGTGTAAATGCACTCCAAGCGCTCTAGAACCGGAATGCATCTAGACCAACGGCCTCATTTATAGAGGCTGTTCTTTTTATCTAGCAGGATTACAAGTGGGCTTTGAAAACCAAGGAATTTTCACATGCACAACTTTGCACAAATGGATTTGATTCGTTGCACACGTTTAACTGACCTGTGATTTTTCGAAGTTTAAACCATTGCCAATGAGAATATGCTTTGAATCCGTGAGCTATAAATGAGTCTGCAACTGACATGATATTATATTTGAATGTGCAGGTCGTGTCGACAGAGGCACGGGCGATGTATAACGTGGGGCTGGCGGGGCTGACATACTGGAGCCCTAACGTCAACATATTCCGTGACCCGCGATGGGGTCGCGGCCAGGAGACTCCCGGTGAAGACCCCGTCCTTACTGGTAAATATGCTTCCAATTATGTGCGTGGTTTGCAGGATACCGATGGCTCCGACCCCAACAGACTCAAGGTTGCAGCCTGCTGTAAGCATTACACTGCCTATGACCTGGACAACTGGAATGGAGTCCAACGCTACACATTTGACGCTAAGGTGCACTCAAAACATGTTTTCTTTTTTTCTCCTTTCCAAGGACTTCACGTGATTGCTTTTCTTAAAGGAAATACACTGTTTCTTGGAATCCGCATTTGTCTGCCGTTTTGGTTGGACCGACTGTTAGTGCTTGGACATCACGGGCACCTTCAAGCTGTCCACATCCACACTTATTATTTACCAACCTACTTCAATTACACACAAAATTCAGACCAGAAAGTTAGTGGGTGAAAAGACTAAATGGACATTATGCGGATCTGCCTTGTACTATTAATATTAAATATCTATTTAGATTTTTTTCTTTTTGGAAAGATTAGGATTTTAAAGAAATAAAATGTCATTAGTTTAATGATTGTTGAACATTAAAAAATTAAGATATTTCTGAAGAGAAAGCTAATGCCGTCTCACTGAAGTCACACTTACTAAGCACAGTACATAAATAAAAGACAAATATCATACTGATATCATGAAAAGTTTTTACTAATGAGATAATTTTGAAAAGCGTAGTTCACACATAGGTATTTGGAATATTAAAATATAAATGCCATGAAGGAAAAAGATTTTTCTTATACTATTTTAGGTACTATTTTAAAAATGCTTACGTTAAAAAAGGTTGCATTTAGACCAGTGAACAGTTGTAAAGTAAAAGCACTTGTATTACGGAATGTCCCCACTTAAAACAGCACTGTACTGGGGAGCTCAGAATAGTAAAACAAATAGCCGAGCAGGAGAGTTTCTTAAGCAAATCGATTAAAGAAACAACGAACCTCCTTTCATAGAGTAACATTTGTTCAACTACCTTGAATGGATTACAGGATAGTAAAGCATTAATGATATGAAGACCCACCGATCAGCCTTGACATCCGGCCGGTAGAGAGTACCGCCGTGCTGGCATCTGGGGAGAGGGGCCAATGGTCACAATGCGGGGTCCAATAGTGTTTTTAATGCGTACATATAATACCCAATAGTCGTTTATATAATGTTCAATAGTTGTGATTTGACTACCCATAATTAAACAAAATGTATGCTTTTGATCTAAAAAACAACCAATCATGTGATACCACATCAGCTCAGCCTGCTTGTAGCGGTGTAATGCCGCGAGAATTGAATGCTCACTATTTTTAAGGTAGCTTTTGAGTGCGGCGTGACAAAAACACTTATCTTTGATCGTGGCTTGCATCACGATTTGATGATGGCGCGAAACGCCCAATTATAAACTATGAAGAGAAACACCAAGTAAAGCTGCTGTATGTAAAATTAAGAATTGATTTGAAATTTCAAAGCCTTGGGATAATTAAAGCCTTGAGAAGTTAAGGTTACCCGACTACTGGAGGCCCTCTCTCCCTACTATGAATTGAGATAATGAAAGCACTTGTGACGGATACCTACCGGAGGACATAAATCATAGCTAATGGATAGGATTGCATAGCATCAACTGAAATGAGATTCTATCAGTCAGACCCGAAATTTGTTTCCAGTTTTTCGTCTCGTGATAGCAACGTTGTGAAAGAATCCAAATGCAAAGCTGGTACACAAATAGGAATCAATAAAACAGGGAATGGGCTTTGGATATGGCATGAACCTTGCAAACTACGGCACATAGTCCAAAACCTTCCTAAAAACTCATTTGTCAGGTACCCACAACTCGTATCTTCCATCACGGCATTCCATAAATCAGATAACCAACTTTCTCCGATTGATATATTTCAGTTTGAATTACATATAATATGGACAAGTTACCTAACGTTCTCTGAATAATATATTTCCGTTTGGAATTACTATGGACAAGTTGCAGTCATCCGATGGGACTCGAGCCCCAGGGCAACGATTTTTTGTGTCGTATACTTCCTCCCACAATTCCATCCAATTCAGAAGTCATGATCAGATAAGATTATATACTGAGAGCATATGTTTTTAGACCCCATGTTGTCTGTCTTTATTGGCTTACGCCAGATTGGAATACTTAGTTTAATTCTGATAGTGTTTTTCTTTTAAATAATAATAATTTGAACAATTAACACCCAGAGCTCGAACATTCCTGTAGCATGCCGTCATGCTCTGCAACACACCTGAAGCATTTGCAGTAAGAGAATAAGAATTGATTTCGTGTAACTTGCAGGGAATTAGCCACGTGGGTTTTCTCATGGGCTGTCGTCGACAAAATTGGAAATTCTGTTTTCCAGCTCTTAGTTTTAAGATATAATATAGCTGCAGAATTGGAATCCTTGGTGACTTCATCAAGCCGTCAACTTCTGTTTTTTTCCTCTATGCCCATTGAAACAGAACTCCTTTTTCTTTGGTCCAGGTCACACAGCAAGATTTGGAGGACACATTTAACCCTCCTTTTAAGAGCTGCGTTTTGGATGGCAACGTGGCCAGTGTTATGTGCTCTTACAACAAAGTCAATGGCGTCCCAACCTGCGCAGACAAAGATCTGCTCGGTGGTACTGTGAGAGGCAAATGGCAATTGAACGGGTAAAACTCATCTTTTTTCCTCAGTTTTCCCATTAACAGTCAAAATCCCCTGTTTTCACGTCTATTTTAAAACGGTTTTTAAAAATTTATGAAGAGGTTTCTGTTTTTTTTCAGGTACATTGTCTCCGACTGTGATTCGGTCGATGTGTTATACAATTCACAGCACTATGCACCCACTCCTGAAGATGCAGTTGCTGACGTGATAAAAGCTGGTATGCAATTCATTCTATAACATACCTGATTTCCAAAAGCTTAATTTGTGATTCATACAAGAAGAGTTATATGTTTGCATTGGCCTGGATATGAATTCAGGGCTAGACCTGGACTGTGGATCTTTCCTGGGGAAGCACACAGAATCAGCTGTGAAAGCAGGCAAAGTCGACGAGTCCCTGCTTGATCAAGCTCTGGTCAACACCTTCACTACATTGATGAGACTTGGTTGGTTTGACGGCGATCCTGCCAAGCAACCATATGGGAACTTGGGACCCAATGATGTGTGTACAGAGCAGCACCAAGAACTAGCATTAGATGCTGCCAGGCAGGGGATAGTTCTGCTCAAGAATGATGGCTCATTACCATTAGATGCAAACAAGATTAGTACTTTGGCTGTCGTTGGACCCAATTCAAATGTCACCAAAGTCATGATTGGCAATTATGAAGGTACCCACTAACCATTTAGGCAATGACTATCAAGGAGACTAAACTGCAATAAAACCATCCGAACCTAACTATATACGGTGTATTTGTAACCAACATATGTGGAAGTGTTTATGCTTGGAGTCAGATATACATCTGCACATAAACACATCTTGGAACATGTGGGAATGGTTAGTTACAAAGCAGTATATTACCAGGTTTTGATACACTTATTGCAGTATAAGTACCCGGATTGTCATGTGCCATGACCCTCTTTCACGACCGTCATGTTTCATTTTTAACCCTGAAGTCAATGTCAAAAATACAGCTAGTCATTTATTCATTGGTTGGGGAAGTATGAAATTCAAGTTTTTCTTATATCAATAGAGTATTACATAGGTACATTGCAACCAGTGTAATACTTAGTCTATTCATCTTGGTCCTTGTGGGCAGGTATTCCATGCAAGTATACAACACCTCTCCAGGGGCTTTTGAAATACTCTTCTATCCTCTTCGCCCAAGGTTGCGCCAATGTAGCATGTGCTGGAAATGATTTGTTTGGTTCAGCAACGGACGCAGCAAGCAAAGCAGATGCAACCATCTTGATAATGGGTGGAGATCAGAGCACAGAGGCAGAGTCGCGGGATAGAACAAGTTTGTTGTTAGCTGGTCAGCAACAACAGCTGGTATCCCAGGTTGCAAATGCGTCAACGGGACCAGTAGTTCTTGTGATCATGTCAGGGGGTCCTTTTGATATATCATTTGCAAAGGATGATGCCAAAATTGCAGGCATCCTCTGGGTCGGCTATCCAGGACAAGCTGGAGGAGCAGCCATTGCAGATGTAATTTTTGGACAATACAATCCTGGTAAACATATTTGTGAAGTTTTATTGTTTGCACAATTCTGTTAATTCGGAATCATTCCTTTCAAGTGCCTGCTTACAAATCATATGAATGCATTAGCTTAAGCCTGATTTATGTGGATATGCAATGTTGGCTAATGATGCAACTGCCTGCCTTTGTTTCTTTCAGGTGGGAGATTGCCTGTGACTTGGTACCCACAAGACTTTGTTAAGATTCCCATGACTAACATGAACATGAGGCCAGATCCAGCCACAGGATATCCCGGCCGAACTTACAGGTTCTACACTGGAAAAACTGTTTACATGTTTGGTGATGGCCTGAGTTATACAAACTTCAAACACACTCTGGTTAAGGCACCTAAGCTGGTGTCACTTCCTCTGGATGACAAACTTGCTTGTTCCCACAAAACATCTAATTTTTCCTGTGAGGCTGTTCGAATAACCCACACTAACTGTCAGAACTTGCAAATGGATGTTCATGTTGATGTGAGCAACATTGGTCCTAGAGATGGAAGTCATGTAATATTCTTATTTTCTACACCTCCATCCAAGCACAATGCTCCAAAGAAGCAATTGCTTGGATTCCATAAGGTTCATGTCACTTCGGGAGCCAGGGAAAGAGTTCATTTCAATGTTGATGTATGCAAGGACCTCAGTATTGTTGATACAGCTGGCAATAGGAATCTGCCAGTGGGTTCTCATCTCCTTCACATAGGTGATCTGCAACATTCTATCTCTCTTCAAATAACAAACTAATTCCCCTCAAGGGAATTCTGGTGCTCTGTTTCTCAAAGAGCAGGGAAGCTTCAATAACTTTATATCGTGGCCAAGTCAGTTGTTAATTGTTTTCTTCAAAATTGTTTATGACAAATACAGGAAGAAAATAACAATGCTGACTGTAATACCAGTCTATTGATGGTATATTCTTGCGAGGAGGCTTTGAAGTCAGTTAAAAGATTGGCCTCTTCAGCCCTGAAGTAATTGATTGGTTACTTAGTAGTTCTTATTAAACCATCTGCAGGCAATCAGATTTATAATATTGGAAATAAGTTGTTCGTCCTGAAAAAGATGTAATGGTAGTGGGACACTCTTTTATGATCCATTCACATCTCACAGCTATCTGATGTAAGATAGCTTAGAGATGCTTGTTGGCCTTGTGGTCCCTTTTACTTTGTTTTTATTGCCAATTTAAACGTTGTTTTAAAGAGTTCTACATTTACTCTAAAGTAAGTTGTTATTCCACCATTGATTTTGTTCTAGTATAGGTAAAGATAGTTCTGGGTGTGTTTCCATTTCACATTGATAAATAATTTTAAGACAAGGTTTATAAGGAGCATGCTCTAAAATTGTTTATAATTCAAAAGTAGAACTAAGTCTTTTTTAAATGTCTTGTTATATTATACAAATAGAAAGATATTAGAGTAGATGAATGCTTCTATAGATACAATTCAAAAGCTCAATAGATCACAAAATGAACACAACATTGAAAAGTGTTCATATAAAAATTCACAAGGTCATTATGAGCAAGCTGCTACAACATAAATTGGAGGCAGATCATCCTAAGGAAGACGATTAGCCCATAAAGATGGTTCATTTGAGGGGGGATCCAACACAACCCAATTGTCTTAAACATTATGGAAACAAGCACCCTTCATATTGGTTGATCCATATAGAATTGAATTCATAACCCCCAATTATGGAATTTTAGTTTAACTCATTGCAACTTTCATCAAATTAATATGTAATTCAAATAACAAGAAGGAAATAATAAATAATAGAGTACACACAAGAAAGAAGATACTTGACACAATAGTTTCCTTCGAAGAATACCCAAGATGGGTGAAAAATTGCAAAAGGGTATGTTTTTAGCCTCTAACCATTAGTTGGTGCCCTTACAAGGAGTACAATACCATAAATATGATTTTTTGAAGTATTACAATATCAAATTCATACTCTCATGCCTCCACCTTACTTTGCAACCACAAGAATTGTGCAACACCTTTTTCTATGTTTGCAACTATTATGAGGGTCACATCTCGAGCTAATTGAACCTTTGAAGAGTTTCAAAGTTTCTCTTCTATCCCCTCTCTATTTTTTTGACTCCCTTAAAGATAGGTGGTTCTTGTGGAAGAGGGATAGTTGTACATTTGCAACTACCCAACTACCTAAGAAAACCACCCAAATGCACATCTACTCCAATCCAACAATCGGTAATAAATAAATAATCAACCAAACACATTTCTCTAACCTCTAACTCAACAAAACAATTGCCCTAAAACAATTTACTATATTTGGCATTTTGCCATCCTTTTTACCAAAGCAACAAAGTAGACCAAAAGATAGCCTTTTACAATCAACAATTGATCAATGAGTAGCAATATTTATTATATCTCCTTCATGCATTGTGGTAGCAATTTGGCTATTTTCACATGTGTGCTTCAATAGCCTCATTGCCTTAAATCAACTCTTCAACAAGCACATACAAACTTTTGCAACAATTTGTCCCCCTCTACAACACTTCAACAACTACAATCTCTTTTGTAGCTTAATTTATCTTTAGTAGCCACAATGCCATCTTCATCAACTAGGAATACCCTTCAACAACACTTCAATAACAATTGAACTTCAATGGCAATTGAAGACACTTCAACAACATCCATCTACATTAGTACTCTAACAACAACTATATACACTAGCAACAAAACTACAACAAAATAATATAAATACAGTAACATTTTGTATACCAATAAATGATAGATTATGCCTTTGTGAGTGCCATGGCAATGTTCTAGACCATCACCAAGAATTCTCATAGATTTAGAATCCTAAACTCAATGTATGTTCATTCTAACAAACAACACATTGTTAAAAGTAATCTACAATTATCCTAAATACTATTAAAAAAAATCCCAACTTAGAATTATGTGCAAGAAAATGTGTCAACATGGACGATAATAGCAAATAAAACCGAACAAACACAAATTCTAACAAACACTTGAATTAGGCCTAATAAATCCAAACAAACATTGAAGTCAATGAAAATAAACTATGCTATATTGTAGATTTGCCCAAGTTGATTGCATTCAATGTGTGCTCATGACGTAATTTCAACATGATGGCACCTTCATGAAAATGTGAGTTATTCAAAATGACTAAGTGTTGGGATGTTATATAGATTTCTGAGAAAAAAGGATGGATTGCTAGGATTAGATCATGAGATCAAGGGTGGAGATGGACTTGGTCCTCTCAAGCCATGAGATTGTGCCAAGTGGCACAATGAGGTGAGTTGAGAGGAATGAGAGTACTTTGATGGTACCTTGGAATATTTTTCATAAAGGTAATTCTTGTCCAAAAGGGGAGATTTAATGAGGAAGACAAGGTGGTTGGTTTGGGAAAATTGTTGAACAAAGGTTGTCATGATGTCAAAGGCTCTCAGTAATGGTAGAGTTTGCAATCAAAATTTTTTCAAGGATGAAAGAGATTGTAGGAGTACTTTGAATTATCATTATATTCCCCTTGACTTAAAGTGTTGTATGTCAAAGTTTAGTTTGTTCAGTGTTGGTAATTTT
>VDFB02053072.1:0-12228 GCA_007258455.2 Sequoia sempervirens
TCACTTGAAAAGCTTGCTTTTGCTTTTGTGGACATTCTTGATGGATACTTTTCCCTTTTTGATCTTGCCCCATAGTTTCTTTGACTAATGGAGTTTGATAGGGATGATTTTTCTTTGTATTCTTTGGTATCCATTTGTATTTGATTTGTCCATTATGCTTATCAGCTTCTTTTGCTTTGATAACATTCTTCGTACTTTGATTCAAATATTTCCTTTGATGTTGGTCCCAACTTCGTGGATGGGAGTGATGGGTGGATGAAGATTCATGCGTGGGTTTGGTTGCTTGAAGTATTAACAATGGTTTCATCATAAAAACTCTTCATGCTCACATGTTGACATTTACACAGGAATGAAGTTGCCCGGTATGGTGGTAGTAGTACCTTCATGCTTTGATTCTGCTTGTTCTGAGAGCTTTTGTTTATAATGAATTCTCTGATAAATGACCACCGTAGGTGACGTTATTTCCATTTGCTGCTCTGCTAACTCTGGATGTTCTATCTGACTTGTTTCCTTGGGCAGATAATGATGGATATCTTTATTCATGATGTCCTCAATCTGAGTTTGGGACATATTTGATCTTGATGTTGACAACTTTGTTTGATTGTAGGAGTTAAGAATCTGCTCTTTTTGTGTGACAAAATCTTGTTCTAGACGAAGATCATCTATGTGCCCATCTGTAGAAAGCATCTCATGGGTAGATGGAGGAGTATGTGCTACATGGATATTATCATCTTGCATGGATAAAAGAGTGTTCATTAGATTATTGTAGTATCTTGAAGATACAAATTCTTGATCTTGATTAATTTCGGAGTTGCTTTCGACATGCTTTGGATCAAGTTTTTGACATGGGGCAGCTTCAAAGGATGGATTTCTTACAAAGGACTTTTGGATGTCGACATTAGGCATGGTCAAGTTCAAGGTTCCTTTAGCATCTGTAACCATGAGGTCAAAGGGGATCAACATGTTTTGAAAATGACCATTGCTAGACCTTAGTGAAAGATTTTGATCTTGATTTGGAATAACTTCTTGAGATATGTCCTCTACCTCATAAGGCGATGTAGAGACATTTTCAACATGATCATAGGTCGATGGATCGTGCATTATGTCAATAGGATCAAATAACCCTAACACTCCTTGAAAGAGATCACTAAAAAGTGGCTCTTGATGTATGGTGAGTTTATCATCGGATTGTGTAGATACATCCTCAATGTGCTCCTCGATGGAGAGGTTTTGATCATTATCTTCGACAATTGTGGCGGAGGGATTTCCAATGTCTTTGACCATAGGGTCAAACGATGTTGACATTTCTTGAATTGGCTCATTGTCGAGTTTTGTTGGTGGATTTTGATCGTGATTCAAAAATGACTCTTGACATATGTCGATTTGATCATTGGATGAAGTAAACGTGTGCTCAGTGATGGATTGATCTTCATCCTTGTTTTCAATAGTTGTCATCTTTTGTGTTTGTGCTCTTGTTGGCTGGGTAGCTTGAGAGGCTCGGGAAACTTGAGAGGATTGTTGCACTTGTTGAGCTTGTGTTGCTTGTTGCATGGCTAGATATTGTTGGAATCCCTTTTGAAAAGCAGCTTGTAATGTCGCGTCGTATTGGATTGATGTGGTGGAAGTTGGTGGTGGTGGGGGTGGTGGTGGATTTGAAATCATGTTGGATGTAGTGACAAGTGTTTGAGATACGCTCGGAGCGATCATGGTAGTGAGGGGTTGAGATGTGATGGGCATGATAGTGGTGGTTGGAATGATTGAAGGGATATTGATGGTTGGAATAACCGAGGTGATAGGTTCTTGGGAGACCATATTTTGATTGGTTGGGATCATCATTGTTGCTTGATTGGATACCATCTGTTGATGCGATGTCCATGGTATATTCAAAGGATTTGATGTGATGGCTTTATTGGCGTTATGTGGATCGATTTGGGTGGATTGATTGGTGCTAGGTAAAGGGGGAAGCCCTAAACCAAGGAATGATGTAGGTAATGGTGGTGGAAATTTCCCTTGGCGCAATGCCTTAACTATTTCCGCAATTTGATCTCGCCAAATTTGTTCTTGATTTTGATCTTGACTCACTTGAGATAGTTGATTTGGCTTGTGTTCAAGTAGTTTTGGCATGCATGCTTGCGGTTTTTGAATGGGATTATGGGAAAATTGACTTTGGATAATGTTATGATTTGGGATAATGTTCAGATTTGGCATGATAGGATGAACATTGTTGGTATTGGGAATCATTTTTCCAAAGTTTTCCGAGTTATGATTCATGTTTCGAAAAGTTGCACTTGGTACATCCACATTTGGTTTGTAGGGATTTGGTGGAATGACATTGTTCGTTTCAAGGCTCATGCATTGATTATTCGATTGGTGGATTTGTAGGTTTGGACTTAGATCTATCATTGGGAAATGTGTTCCAAAATTTGACTTGGGCATACCCACACTTGTTGTACCATTGACATTTGTCGAAGGAAATGATCCTATGCATGGAATTTGATAATTGATAGGCATTGCAAGGCTTTGAAGATTCAACTGATTTGGATTACCCAAGATGTATGGATCAAGTTTATATTCCATGTTCTTCTTGTGTTTTGACCTTGTTATGAAAGTGACCTCTAAGGTTCTTAGGACCAATGGTGAGATGGAGGATGAAATGTGAATGATATGAGTGTTGAACGTTTAGGAACTTTGAATCAATGCTAGACTTAGGGATTTTGATTTTTGATTGTTTGATGTGGATGATGAACTTGTAAACCCTAAGATGTTGGATGTTATCTTAGGATGAACTTGTTCAAAGAGGTGATAATTTAACTAAGTGTGCGTGGAAGAATTCATCCAAACACACCTAACTAAACAAATGATTTTGATTTGGTTTGGAAATGTACCCAAGTCTAGGTAATGACATTTTCAAAGCTCTAAAGTTGTTTGTGGGATGATGTTGATAAATGTTTGAGGTGGATGAAGTGTTTGATTTTGATCCTAAGAGACTTAGAGAGACTTTGTTTACTAGGCCAAGGTATTGAAGAACACACTTTTCTCTAAGAGCAATCAAAAGACCAATATGACCAAAAGATATCAAGCACATGTGTGGGGTCCAATTTGTTATCTTTGCTTAGTGTATTCTTTTTACCACAAACACACTCTTGATTTAAAGTTTCAAACTAAGATGTACCAATGTCTTAATTTCTTTAAACCCCACAAGATATTTTATGTGGAAATTCAATGAACTTAAGGCAAGGGTTTTCCTATTGTTTACTCAAAAAGACAAATTGAGGTATAATCCAATGCTTAGGAACCTCTAAGGACATGAATCCCAAGGGAAAGCAATAGCATATGGATTGAGTCAATGATATTTGTCTTCAAGAGGGTTTGAAATTTTGAGAATCATGTTGAATGTTTGTTTGCAAAATGTTTTTGAATACACACTATGTTTTCAAACAAAGAATAATTACAAGCCCTATGGATGTGTAAGACTATATTTGTTGGATTCCCACTTGGACAAGTCCAGCTACGCTTATCTCTAGCGGATGGTTAGATGCTTGACCCCACTGGCTCCCCTCCACGGCTCATTAACGTCAATCGGGGCAGCCAAGCATCAACACCCATGAAACTCCCATGGTGTGCTTTCCATCTCTACTAGAAGACCATAAGAGTGTGGGGTGGCTTCAGAATGACCGTTCTTGTGCCAACAAATAGATTAAGGATTTTGGCAAATTATAGCACATAGGTTCTAGTAAGGACTTTCTGTTCGTGGAGATTGACCCATACGGCAAGAGTCCCCTTTCGGATCCATCCTGTCGGAGCCAACAGCGTGATTATGGCATTTAACCAAAATCCTCATTTATATCGGTAAAATACTCAGCTTTAGAGTATTCACCGGTTGAGTCATTACCTTGGGTGAGTACTTTTTCCCAAAGGCAGGCCCTCTAAGATAAACAAAAGCAGCAAAGACACAATCCGTAACTCGATCGATCTTTGATGGCACAAGGAAAGAGAATGTACGCAAAAATGCCCCTACTCACACTCGCACAAGATGTTCAATTTTTAAGCCCAAAATGAAGTGTTTTAAAGCGATAAAATGTATTTTGAGTGTTTCTCTTGCACCCTAGATGCATGGAAAGCGCCAAAGGGAGGATACGTACTCAAAAGACAATCACACAAATCAAACACTTGTTCGTTTTATACCCTTCAAAGCAATTGTGAATTCGTTTTAAGCACCAAATGAAATATGAGGATTGCTTGTTCAATTTTTAACCCAAAACGAAATCTAGTAAGTGTGTTCTAAGGTTCGTTTTAAGCCCTTTGCAATGAAAATGAAATTGTTCATTTTTTAGCCCCAATTGAAAACTAATGTTCTAAAACGAAAAGGAAAACAATTTCGTGTAGTGTTGATTAAACACTTAGAGTGTTAAAGAACACATTGTGTTTTCAAAAAAAACATTTCCCTCCTTTCGTGAAGTAGTATTGATCAAACATTTAAAGTGTTAAAAAACACATTGTGTTTCCAAACAAAAATCCTCCTCCTTTCGTTTTCGTTTGATAGCCTTCTCTTTTGCCTTGCACCTTTTCGCCTTCGTTTGCTTTTTGCCTCCTTGGCTTTTCCTTCATTGCTTTTGTACCTTTCAAAAAGTATTCTCCCAATCTTAAATGTTAGCTATTTCAAAGTGACCATAATGATGGAAGTGATTTATAACTCAAGCCAATAAATTGCATGCATAAGCCAACCATACACCTTTCAAAAACATCATCACAAGTTCAAATTTTAGCTAGTTCAAAGTGCCCATAATGATGAAACATTGAGTTGACACCTCTCAATAAATCTGCTCAAGTCATTAAATTAATCACTGAAAACAGCAATCAATATCTAGCACCACATGTTGTTTAAAGTGAACATCAATAAGCTGCGCGCATCTCCAAATCTTAATCACTTAAACAAACAAACAAACAACAACCAAAGAAAAAGACAAGGAAAACCTATAGCCAAGGCGCATGAATTCCCCGACAAGCTGTGGATCACATGTTAGAAAATGCCATAATCACATGAAGGTCTCACTCAAAGGATTTTGAAAGACTTCAAAGTAAATGCAGTTAACAGGTTAAAGCTCCCTGTCCACCCGAATTTAAAGATAATGCCACTTGCAGCGTATGTACAGGACAGAAAATAAATGTCTTTTGACTTCCCGGTAAATGCATGTGGCAGGTTTATGTGAGATTCTGCATCATGAAACGCGTCCTTGTGAGTTAATCACTTTACTTTGTGTTGCGTATGAATTCAAACACACACAGCTGTTTAGCATTTATTAGCTGAAAAAGGACGTGGGGAGCTTCTCTAGTCTGCCATCTCCCTTTATGTAGCTAGGTCGATCAACTTAAGAGATGTGAGGGGCTGTATTTGGATAAATATGGATAGATATGGTAATGGCGCCTATCAGCACGTACTGCAGAATTACAGAGTGGAACGTGGCTAAAAAACAAAGCTCATTTCTCTAGAAAAGCAGCAGAATTAGTAGTTACAGGGTTTCATTCTGTCAGATTATGCTAGTGTTAATGGTGATTTTGTTGGTAAAGAGGGGAGCAAAGACAGACAATATGAATTCCTGTATAAGTTTGATAACGCCAAGTGCAACTTATATGAATGCCACAATGAAACCCCCGAATACGTGTTGTGTTTCCTTACCCAACATTATAAAAACACAGCAGAAGTGCCTCTATAACTCCCTCAACAGTCCCCTCATCCAGCAAGGCATCAATATCACTCAAGCCCTGTTGATACCGGCGACAAATAGCGGCCTAGACGCAACCTCTTTGCAAATATTCTTGCCTCTGCTGGCTGTCCTTTTTCTTGGCGTGTTCAAATCATTTTCCTGAATCTGTCAACAGTATGTAATTTCCATGACAACTGTTCTCTGTTCATCCATCAGTGATTCAAGGAATTCAATATGCAAATGAAACAACAAGTGGTAAGACAGTCAAATATAAAGCCAAGATAGACTAGAATAAGGGCGGCAGATTCTGAAGGGCGTAAATCACTGGCATAGAATGAGATTTGGAAGATTTGTGATGACTGTCAGGGAGTATCTAATCACTACCAAATCACATTAGCTTGAAAAGATCCTTGAAAGAAATTTATTGTATGGATGTAAAGAAAACAATAGTCAAATCTCTTACTAAACTAAATTCATTGGAGATTAAAGGAGGTAATGACAGAATGCTAGCTAATGAGCAATCCATTACAAATTTCCCAGATGAGAAGATGTTAGCATAAATAACAAAATGATATCAATAAAATGCTGAGAGACGAAAGCAGAGTGAACCTTCTTTTAGAAATCACATCACAATTATAAGACAAAGTGTGTGCATCTAAGGAACTTTGCAAGATTATAATAAGAAGACAATAAGTAAGGGCTGCATAAATAACAAAAGAGATGGTGTCTAAATCTGTGAATAGATATTTTCACTTTCTCTCTTATGAAGCTTGATAGCCCCACGGTGGGCGCCAAATGTGAGTACCTTTTTAAATCTGCAAACACTATACCTCAAGCATGGATTAATGACTTACAAATTTATCAAAATACTCCTATGAAATAATGCAAAATGCTTCCTAAACATGATAGAAAATCAAACTAAATTGAAAGCATGAAAGAAACAAGATACATATCTATTTCATAGTGGATTGGTGTCACATGTGCTAGTGACCCTTTCCCAATCCTTGATAAAAAGCTCAAGATGATGAAATGCTATGAAGATGGTGGAATGATGATGAACAAGATCAAATCTCAAATGAAGAGAGTGACCTTGCATGAAATTGTGGAGATTGTGAAGGATTTGCTCAAAGATGAAGCTTGTATTTGAAGATTTCAAATGCTAAGATTGTTGAAGAGGGACCAATGTGGGATCAAAAACAAGCCAATGAGTTGAGGACACTTGTCATCATGTGATTAGTTGATGTATGTGCAAGATTTGGGAAGAGTGCCCAAGAGGGGGAAAATTTGAATTCAAATTTTGCCATAAATGCTGAGAGGGGGACAAGGAAAAACAGCAATAAATGCCCTGTTTGACTTGTCATGTTGAGGGAAAATGAGGTTATTTAATAAATCAATAAAATTGATTTATTGTGCAAGTGGATAGATCTAGATAATGCAAGTGGGATGGGATTAGCATTAGGTCAGGATTAGATTAAGTTAATGATGATTAGGCTGATTTAATGCTGATTAGTTGAGTTGACTTTTAAGACTTTGATTTTTGATTTATTTAAATCAGAAAATGATGGAATATGATTTAGGATTTGATTTAAATGAAGTCCTGATTTATTTAATTAAGTGGATGATGCAAGATGAAGGTTGAATGATAATGTTTATTTGATAAATGAATGGATGAAAATGCACTTGATTAATTGATGAATGGTCCTAATGTGACATCTAATTTGACCGAATCCGATCGAATGCATAATGTAAATTTTGCATGTCTACAATATTTAATAGAAAATATGAAATACATATGCATACATCTAAATTGTAATCATTATTCAAAATATGGTGTCTCTACATACACTAATCATTATTTTATATCCATCATAATATCCTATGGAACCTTTCTCGTTGTCCTTGACCATTAAATGTTGTAAATAGGTCAATATAGTCCATCACCAATCGATTCATAAGAAAATGACTTGTGACAAAATCTATGACTTCATCTACAATTGGGAGAGCTATTTCCTTCCCATACACTTTTATGTCAAGTATGCAATCTATGAGAATGTGTGGGTATCCATGGGGACAATACAAAATAAAAAGATTAACACAATCAACTTGGTTGTCATCATCAAAGATGGTGGAGAACTAGTGGGCAACATCGAATCTCAATGTCGATTCTTTTGTGGGGCAAAAATTTTCTTGTTGCACTCAATCTCCACCCATACCAAAAGCTTCTCTCCTCAACGAAATGGAGGAAAAACAGTTCCTAGAGGGGAATTGGAAAGTTGAGAAAAGAAGTGACCTCTTCAATTTCATTGCCTACCATTGCGAGTAGTCTAGAAAAATTAGAGAGGGGAAGAGTGAATTTCCAAACAACAAACATTAGTGCATTATATCTGAAATTGAGGTGCTACTAGAAATGAAAAGAACTAAAATAAATGAACTTGCCTTTGCCACTTAGCTATCATGATGGAAACCATTTGTGCCTTTGCCTTCCTAGTTATGTGCACTACTAAAAGAGTCTATTGAAAACAAGAGAGCACAACGAACATATCATATAACACTTAGTAGTTTATAGATAGTGTATGAAATGTTTTGCACCCACAAACAAAAATTATCAATGAATATAATATTTGAAGCTTACCATAAATGTACCCACACACACAATATGGAGGCTATCTCCCACAAATGTAGGATACAAACTTGTAGAGCTACAAAGAAAAATTGTACCTAAAAATATGATTACTGATAGGGCTACAAATATCTTACAAAAGTAATCTATAAGACATTACAAAACACATCATTTAAAGGAAATTTGCATTTTAGTACATAGATGTACACTATCACACCACAATTATACTTAACCACAATATAATAATGACACGGTTAAAAAAAAAAGTTACAAGGAGGTTGCCAAATTTTGCTTAGAAAATAATAAGTGATAAATTGAATCATGTTACACATCAAAGATGAAACAAATCCTACAAACAATGATGTAAGATAATGTAGGTTGGAAATCACAGTGTGTAGTTCAACGTGCAAGTGGACATAAACAATGACAACCCAATCACAAGCCTATGCAGACATTCAATGGAGAGTTCAATTTAGGTGTGCCACACAAATCTATTTTACATGAGGAGGAAGGTTGTGAAAACAAACCATCCATTTGGTGTAAGTTGATATGAGTAGGAAATGCGTATCTTATAGAACATGAACTATAGTTTTGGAGGTTATGCAACACAATATGTAGTTCAACCTGCAACTTTCTATGTTGCCTAAAAGTGTAATGTGGAAATTGATATGCAATTGATTCTACAAATGCATATTAAAGCCACAAAAATTGGAATACAGGTGGGTTGTGGTGCATGTGTGTGTATCTATTATGTGATAAGAAAGGTTAAGAAGTCCACTGAAATGATTTTTAAAACCTCCAATGTCATAAAATGTGATGTCATTGTTGCCAGATACACCAATAAAATAGGACATTATTTACATATGTTGATAAAAATAATAAATCAGTAATTGAGTCAATCAAGATAGGCATAAATGTGAAAAAATTCCTACAAACCATGACATAATTCAATGCAAGTTGGAAAACACGGTGTGTAGTTCAACCTACAAGTGAACATACAACTAAAATTAAAATCGGAGCCCTGCATGAAGATGAAGGGAGTTTGGATTATTTGGATTGCACATACCTCTTTCACCTGAGTAGGAAAGTTGAGATATCGAACCTTCCCTTTGGGATGACTTAAAAAGAGCAACAAAATAATACATGAACTAAAGTTGTGCAAGTTGAACAACACAATGGGTAGATCAACCTACAACTTTCTATATAGCCTACAATTGTAATGTGCATGATAATATGTAATTACCTCTACAATTGCAAGAAAAAAAGAATAATAGGAGAAGATACGTTGGTTGTTGTGCATGTGTATCTATTAATTGAGATGAAAGGTTAGAGGTCAACCAAAACCTTTTATGATAACCACCAACATCAAGATTTTTTTTTGTATTACTGCCACCAAGGCAAAAGAAAAAGGAGGTTGCTTGCATTTGTTGAGAAAAATAATGAGTGAGTGATTGATTGAATCAATATAGGCATAAAAGGTGAAACAAATCATACGAAAGATGATGTAAGCCAATGCAGGTCATAAATCATAGTGTGAAAATCACGTGTAGTTCAACATGCAAGTGGACATAGACAATGCCAACATAATCACAAACCTATGTGGACATTCAATGAAGAGTTCAATCTATGTGTGGCACAAAAACATTTTTTACCTGAGGAGCAAGGTTGTGAAAACCAACTACCCATTTTTTGTAAGTTTCAATGACCATGAAATGCACATCTCATAAAGCATGAAATAAATTTGTGCAAGTTGAGCAACATGGTGTCTAGTTCAACTTGAAACTATCTATGTAGCCTAAAACTATAATGTGAATATTCATATGTATTGCTTGTACACATGCATCTAAAAGTTGAAGAAATTGGAATACAAGTAGGTTGTGGTGCATGTGTGTGTATTTTTCATGTGAGAAGAAGGTGAAGAAGTCCACCGAAACCTTTGTAAAAACCTCAAATGTCACAAAATGTGCTTCCATTGTTGCCAAGAATGCCAAAAGAATAACATGTTTTTTGCATCTATTGACAGAATAATGAATCACTAATGGAGTGAATCAAGAAAGGTATAAAGGTGAAAAATTTCCTATCAACCATGACATAAGCCAATGTAGGTTGAAAAACATAGTGTGTAGTTCAACCTACAATTGGACATACAGACTACAAGTAAAATCATAGCCTTGCATGAAAATAAAATGAAGAGTTCAAAGTATTTTGGGTGTACAAACCTCTTTTACCTGAGTAGGCAGGTTGTGATATCCAACCTTCCATTTGAGGTGACTTAACATGAGAAACAAAAGTGCATCTAACAATGCATTCAAACTATAAAAGTGCAGGTTGAACAACACAATGAGTAGTTTAACCTGCAACTTTGTATGTAGCCTATAAGTGTAACGTGCATAATAATATATAATTACTTCTATAGTTGCAATAAAAAATGTAATAATTTAGGAAGATACGTTGGGTGTGGAAAAATGTATCAGTTAATTGAGATGAAAGGTTAAGAAGTCAACCAAAACCTTTTATAGTAAACTCCAATGTTAGAAAATGTTCTTGCATTGCTGCCACCGATGAGAAAGGAATAAGAGGTTGGTTTCATCTGTTGGGAAAATAATCATTAACTAATTGATTGAATCAAGATAGGCATAAATTTGAAACAAATCCTAGGAACAACGATGTAAGACAATGCAAGTTGGAAATCACAGTGTCAATAACAAAAGGTTTTGATCACATTCAAACTATTTTGTAAAATTATAGGTTACAAAATATTGGGAGTTATAAAACCCACAACCCACATATTGTTGTTAAACCCTCTACACGTAACAACCCAATTTTTTAGTCACTCGTAAGCTCAATTTGGATATTTTTATGCATCCCCCAACTACAACTACTCCCCTTCTCTCCACCACTTAGCTTTAAATGTACAAAAACAAATAACCCAAAACCCATTATTTTTCCTACCTATAATTATTTTGAGCATTTTTTCCTCAATTGTATGAACAAATTGAAATACAATTTTACTCTGACTAAGAGTTGTTATAAAATTTGAAGGTTCCTTAAATTATGTTACCCAGGTTGTGGGAGGGAGAAATAAGTAATAGATCAATAACCACTTTGCACAACCCTTGCCTGTACAAAACCTTTCTCATTTGGTGTAGTTGAATGTCAACAACCCACATTTTCTCATTATGCAAGGTCACATCACTCAATTTTTTAACATGAAGCCTCCTAAGATCTTTTCAATGCTTGAGGAGGTAGGATGCACTAGAATGAATGAAATGAAAAAGGAATATGCTCTAAAAACACTTGAAAAGAAGCAAACCAATGTGAATGAGATAGATAATGTATTGATTGAAGACATTATTCCTACTCTTGACAAGTTGAGGAAGGAGCCTGTGCAATATGTGCAATGGGAAAATGATAATACAAAATTGGATGCAATAGGTTGTAAAAAGTATGCAATGGAAAAGGATTCTTCTCTAAAAACACTTGAAAAGAAGTAGAC
Organism: Sequoia sempervirens; assembly: GCA_007258455.2. Classification (NCBI taxonomy): domain Eukaryota; kingdom Viridiplantae; phylum Streptophyta; class Pinopsida; order Cupressales; family Cupressaceae; genus Sequoia; species Sequoia sempervirens. The sequence continues at coordinate 11,822 of VDFB02053072.1, forward strand.
CACAGTGAATGAGATGGATAATGTATTGATTGAAGAGATGCTTCTTGCTCTTGCAAAGTTGAGGAAGGTGCGTGTGTACTAAGTGCAATGGGAAAATGGCAATGCTGAATTTGAGCAATAGGTATTATAAAGTGTAATAAAAAAGGAATTATCTCTAAAAATAATTGAAAAGAAGAAAACCAAAGTGAATGAGATAGATAATGTATTTACTGAAGAGATTATTCATGCTCTTGACAAGTAGAGGAAGGAGCCTGTGCATTATGTGCAATGGGAAAATGAAAATGGAAAACTAGAGGCAATAGGTTGTAGAATGTATGAAATGAAAAAGGAATATCCTCTAAAAATACTTGAAAAAAATTAGATAAAAGTGAATGAGACAGATAATGTATTGAATGAAGAGATTCTTC